>JARPSG010000006.1:61668227-61918227 GCA_029955605.1 Quercus engelmannii | reverse complement strand
CTAAACCCTAAACCCTAAACCCTAAACCCTAAACCCTAAACCCTAAACCCTAAACCCTAAACCCTAAACCCTAAACCCTAAACCCTAAACCCTAAACCCTAAACCCTAAACCCTAAACCCTAAACCCTAAACCCTAAACCCTAAACCCTAAACCCTAAACCCTAAACCCTAAACCCTAAACCCTAAACCCTAAACCCTAAACCCTAAACCCTAAACCCTAAACCCTAAACCCTAAACCCTAAACCCTAAACCCTAAACCCTAAACCCTAAACCCTAAACCCTAAACCCTAAACCCTAAACCCTAAACCCTAAACCCTAAACCCTAAACCCTAAACCCTAAACCCTAAACCCTAAACCCTAAACCCTAAACCCTAAACCCTAAACCCTAAACCCTAAACCCTAAACCCTAAACCCTAAACCCTAAACCCTAAACCCTAAACCCTAAACCCTAAACCCTAAACCCTAAACCCTAAACCCTAAACCCTAAACCCTAAACCCTAAACCCTAAACCCTAAACCCTAAACCCTAAACCCTAAACCCTAAACCCTAAACCCTAAACCCTAAACCCTAAACCCTAAACCCTAAACCCTAAACCCTAAACCCTAAACCCTAAACCCTAAACCCTAAACCCTAAACCCTAAACCCTAAACCCTAAACCCTAAACCCTAAACCCTAAACCCTAAACCCTAAACCCTAAACCCTAAACCCTAAACCCTAAACCCTAAACCCTAAACCCTAAACCCTAAACCCTAAACCCTAAACCCTAAACCCTAAACCCTAAACCCTAAACCCTAAACCCTAAACCCTAAACCCTAAACCCTAAACCCTAAACCCTAAACCCTAAACCCTAAACCCTAAACCCTAAACCCTAAACCCTAAACCCTAAACCCTAAACCCTAAACCCTAAACCCTAAACCCTAAACCCTAAACCCTAAACCCTAAACCCTAAACCCTAAACCCTAAACCCTAAACCCTAAACCCTAAACCCTAAACCCTAAACCCTAAACCCTAAACCCTAAACCCTAAACCCTAAACCCTAAACCCTAAACCCTAAACCCTAAACCCTAAACCCTAAACCCTAAACCCTAAACCCTAAACCCTAAACCCTAAACCCTAAACCCTAAACCCTAAACCCTAAACCCTAAACCCTAAACCCTAAACCCTAAACCCTAAACCCTAAACCCTAAACCCTAAACCCTAAACCCTAAACCCTAAACCCTAAACCCTAAACCCTAAACCCTAAACCCTAAACCCTAAACCCTAAACCCTAAACCCTAAACCCTAAACCCTAAACCCTAAACCCTAAACCCTAAACCCTAAACCCTAAACCCTAAACCCTAAACCCTAAACCCTAAACCCTAAACCCTAAACCCTAAACCCTAAACCCTAAACCCTAAACCCTAAACCCTAAACCCTAAACCCTAAACCCTAAACCCTAAACCCTAAACCCTAAACCCTAAACCCTAAACCCTAAACCCTAAAACCCTAAACCCTAAACCCTAAACCCTAAAACCCTAAACCCTAAACCCTAAACCCTAAACCCTAAACCCTAAACCCTAAACCCTAAACCCTAAACCCTAAAACCCTAAAACCCTAAACCCTAAACCCTAAAACCCTAAACCCTAAACCCTAAACCCTAAACCCTAAACCCTAAACCCTAAACCCTAAACCCTAAACCCTAAACCCTAAACCCTAAACCCTAAACCCTAAACCCTAAACCCTAAACCCTAAACCCTAAACCCTAAACCCTAAACCCTAAACCCTAAACCCTAAACCCTAAACCCTAAACCCTAAACCCTAAACCCTAAACCCTAAACCCTAAACCCTAAACCCTAAACCCTAAACCCTAAACCCTAAACCCTAAACCCTAAACCCTAAACCCTAAACCCTAAACCCTAAACCCTAAACCCTAAACCCTAAACCCTAAAACCCTAAACCCTAAACCCTAAACCCTAAACCCTAAACCCTAAACCCTAAACCCTAAACCCTAAACCCTAAACCCTCATCGCTCTCGAGAGCTCTCATCTCAGTTCTCTCAAGCTCTCATCTCTCTCACTCATCAAGCTCTCCACGCCTTTGCCGTCCCAGCCCAGCCCACGCCATCGCCGTCCCTGCCATCCCATCCCACGCCGTCTGTCAAGCTCTCATCTCTCTCATCTCTCAAGCTCTCATATCTCTCCTTCCAAGCGCTCATCTCTCTCATCTCCCAACGCATGCCGTCGCCGTCCGATCCCAACCGTTGCCGTCCCAGCCCACGCCGTCCCAACTGATCCACTTCAGGTCAGTGCTCTCTCTTCTTTTGTAGTGAATTTTTTCATTTGTTTTGGCTTTATTTTTTTGGGTTTAGTGTTATTTTGTGCTAAAAATGGTGTTGTTGCTATTTTGTTTTGGGCAAATGTTGTTATTTTTTTGCTGTTTTTGCTGGGTATAACATCTAAATGGAGGAATGTATTGGGAATTTTCTGTTTGCAGGAATTTGTTGTGTGGTTTCTGTGGTCTCTGTAATTTGTGCAGGGAAGTTTACATGTTTTGTTGTCACTGTGATTTGTAGTATTGCACAAAACCACATGGTTATGTTTGGGAATTTTCTGTGTGCAGGGTAGTTTACATTTGTTGTGTTGATATAAATGTCTCTGTAAATGTATGTTTTTTGTGTAATTTGTCTATGTAATTTGTAATATAAATGCCTATAAATGTCTCTATAATTTATCTATAAATGTAATATAAATTTCTATAAATGTAATATAAATGTCTCTATAATATAAATGTAAGTTTGTTGTGTAATATGTCTCTGTAAATGTCTATAAATATCTCTGTAATTTGTTGTGTTGATATAAATGTTAGTTTGGGAATTTTCTGTGTGCAGAGAAGTTTATATATATTTTTTTCTAATTTTATGGAGTCGTGTAGGGACACGGAGTTATGTAGAGACCTAACATTTATCACGGTGGCGGTGGCGGTGGCGGCGGCGGTGGCGGCGACAGCCGTGGAAAAAGAGTCATTGGTGGCAGTGGCGGTGGCGGTGGCAGTGGCAGTGGCGGTGGCAGTGGTGGCGACAGTGGTGGTGGTTGAAGATGGTTGTGATTGTTGTTTATTATAGAGGATATATTATTTTATTATTGTGGATATATTATTTTATTGTTGTGGATTTATTATTTTATTATAATGGATATATTATTTTATTGTGATATTTATATTATTTTATTTTGTTAAAAACTAAAATAGATCCACTGCTACAGCATGTATGTAGGTAAAATAGATAAAATAACTTTTGGTAGAGTTAAAAAGTTAAATTTTTAGTTCCACTACCACTACAAAAAAGATTGCTATCTGCGACGAAACTTTTTCGACAACTACAGAAAGCCGTCGAAAAAACTAGCTTTTTTGACGGCAAGTCTCTTTCATCGATAATTGCTCGTCAAATATTAAAATATTTGTGACAGCAAAACGAGTCTGTCGAAAATGCCTATTATTTTTGTCAAAAATATGAATTTTTTTGGAGGGAAGTGTTCCCGCCTTACTTTTTGTGACGAAATAGAAATGTTTGTCACTAATAAAGTATTATTTACGACAACCAAATGAAAACCGTCAGCACTACTAACACTTGTGATAGCTTTTGTATGTCGAAAATACAAAATATATCTTTTTTATTGTGTTAGTATTAGTGACAAACATTCTTCCATCGTAAATATAAAAGATGGTAGTAGCAACAGAAATGGAGCCATCGAAAATGATAAAATATTTTGGAGGGAAAATTCCCCCCTCCCCCCTTTTCTTTTCACATTTGCGACGACATTTATCCATCACAATTAATTTTTTAATTTTTCTAATTGAGTTTGTATTTGCGATGAACACTTTGACAGTCGTAAATAGTTATTTAAAAAAAAAAAATGTATTAGTGATGGAATTGGATCCCTCTCAATAAATGATATTTGCGATGGACCTAAGCTATCGAAAATGGTAAAATTTTGAATGGGGAATTCATGCCCTTATTTTTCATGGGTTTGAGAGTTTTTTTTTTCCATCACTGTAGTCTATATATTGCATTGTTATTTGCGACAAACGTTTTGGTCATTGTTAATAGTTAAAATTTTCTTAAGATAAGAAGGTATTAGCAACGGTAAAGTAAATCCGTCACAATAAAGGTGATTTCCAATAGACATATTGTCGTAAAAAAGGGTTGTTTTCTTTGAATGGTGAATTTTCCACAATTTTGTCTTAAAACTCTATAAATTTTCCTTAATTTTAAAAACTACACAAAACATCTTTCAAGACCCTCCAAGTACTTAAGGGCTATTTTGGTCATTTCAGATGTAAAAAGTATTTTGATCATTTTGAAGATTTGAGGGGAATTTTGGTCATTTTGTTTGTCTTGGGTTGTATTTTAGTTACTTTATAAGTTTATTGGTATTTCAGTCATTTCATAGCTTTGATGGGGGTATTTTGGTCATTTTGGAGGCTTTAGTAGTTATTATTGGTTATTTGGTAGTTTTTATCGATATATGAGACAACGACATGCATCCATCATGCGCTAAACTCATATTCAAATTTTGACCGTTATATTGAAAGAGTGGGGTAAGATATTGGTTTTGGTGAATTTTAAGCTTAATTGGATGGTCAGATTATGTCAGCAGGGTTAATCAAAGTTTCCTAGTGCGTAGGAACAACGACACGTGTCCACCATGCAAAGGTCATTTTCTTCATTCTTAATAATGTTTATAAAGTGTATAATTCTCTTAGAAGAGTATTGAATATTTTTAGTGATTGAAGTTTCATGATAGGTGGATACAATGACATGCGTCCATCTTGTGCCAGAGTCAGATTTAAAATTTGACCATTGGATTGAAAGAGTGGGATAAAATATTGGTTTCAATAAATTCTAAGCTCAATCAAACGGTTGGATTGAGAGAATGTGATTAATCGAAATTTCTTGGTGTTCTAGTAAAATGACACATGTCCATAATGCTTTAGATCCCAAATCCAAAATCTGACCGTTGGATTGGAAGAATGTGGTGAGATATTGGTGTTCGTGAAGTATGACAACAATCAAATGGTTGGATTGTGAGAAATGAGTGGTCAAAGTTTTCAAAACTTTGTCAAAATTGGTCAATATTTGAAGTTTCATGATAGTGGATACAATGACACACGTCTATCTTGTGCCAGAGTCAGATTTAAAATTTGACCATTGGATTGAAAGAGTGGGATAAAATATTGGTTTTCATGAATTTTGAGCTCAATTAAACGATTGGATTGGGAGAACGTGATCAATCAAAATTTCTTGGTGTTCTAGTAAAATGACACATGTCCATAATGCTTTACACCCCAAATCCAAAATCTGACCGTTGGATTGGAATAATATGGTGAAATATTGGTGTTCGTGAAGTATGACAACAGTCAAATGGTTGGATTGTTAGAAATGAGTAGTCAAAGTTTTCAAAACTTTGTCAAAATTGGTCAATATTTGAAGTTTCATGATAGTGGATACAATGACACATGTCCATCTTGTGCCAGAGTCAGATTTAAAATTTGACCATTGGATTGAAAGAGTGGGATAAAATATTGGTTTTCATGAATTTCGAGCTCAATTAAACGATTGGATTGGGAGAACGTTACCAATCAAAATTTCTTGGTGTTCTAGTAAAATGACACATGTACATAATGCTCTAGAGCCCAAATCCAAAATTTGACCGTTGGATTGGAAGAATGTGGTGAGATATTGGTGTTCGTGAAGTATGACAACAATCAAATGGTTGGATTGTGAGAAATGAGTAGTCAAAGCTTTCAGAATTTTGTCAAAATTGGTCAATATTTGAAGTTTCATGATAGGTGGATACAATGACACACATTCATCTTGTACCAGAGTCAGATTTAAAATTTGACCATTGGATTGAAAGATTGAGATAAAATATTAGTTTTGATGAATTTTGAGCTCAATCAAATGATTGGATTGGGAGAACGTGACCAATCAAAATTTCTAAGTGTTCTAGTAAAATGACAAATGTCCATAATGCTCTAGATTCAAATCCAAAATCTAATTTTTGGATTGGAAGAATGTGATGAGATATTGGTGTTCGTGAAATATGACAACAATCAAATGGATGGATTTTGAGAAATGAGTGGTCAAAGTTTGCAAAACTTTGTTAAATTTGTTCAATATTTGGTCAGACATGGTCAATCATCGAAGTTGGGTCAATGACCGCTTGTTAGGATTAAATTGGGTTAAGTAGGGACGTTTTGAGTGAGTTTTGGGTATAGGTTTGTGTTTTAGGGTTTTCTCGACTTTCGTGCTTTTCTATAAAATCTACCAAAGTTTAACAATGATTAGTACATACATCATTGGAATATTTAGAATAATAATGCAAAAATTATCAAGCACCAAAATACTTGCAGCCACAAATCTCTCCACAACATTTTGAAAACTAAAAAAATAAGAAAAAGTCATACTAAATATTTTAAAATACTCTTTAATTAAAATTTTAAATCAATGGATTTTAATTATGAAATAAGATAATTCTATAAATCTACCCTTAAGCAAAGGGTAAGTTAGTGCATAACATTTTTAATATTAATTTAATAAAATTTGGTAAATCAGATGTCAATGGTGAAAAATGCTTTTTCTCTTCAAATTTGGGGTGAAGTGTAGTTTTTTCAAATCTCAAAATTTCAAAGTGACAATGACCAAAAAGTGAGGTAGTTTTGCCAAATAATATATAGAAAGTTTATTTTTATTTTTATTTTTTAAATATTGAGATTATATTTCTGTAAAAGAAATTCACCTACACGATATTGTTTTTTTTTTTTTTTAAATAAATCCCCACAATAAGTAGTTTTCAGTTTTAGAGGGATTTATTATTATTTTAAATAAATCACCCCAATATTGTTTTTACCTTAAAAAATAAAAATAAAAACCCTACCTCTGTCTCTTCCTCTCCCTTTCCCTCTCACTAAAAAAAAAGGTGGCCAATTTTTTTCAACCCCCTGCCCTGTCTCTCCCTCTCACCAAAAATACCTCTACTTTGACTAAAAAAAAGAAAATCCCTCAAACGCCTCTGCTTCTCTTACCAAACCCCAAATCACAAATCTCCAAACACAAATGCCTCTCCCTCAAACGCCTCCCTCTCTAACCAAACCCAAAATCCCCATTCAAACCCAAACTCAAACACCTTTCCTGCATAAACCACAAATCCCAGCTCTCCAAATGCAAACCCCAAGCTAGCAACCACTAGTGCACGGATTTGTCAGAATTCCCAACTGTTGCTACAACGAGTCCAACCACGCCACCTTGAGAGATTTGTTGTTGCCTATGCTGCTATCCAACACGGTGTAGGTACATTTGCTAACCCTCTCAATTCTTTAAATGATACCCATGTATTGGTTGACTTAGTCGTAGTTCTTAAAATGCAATGCTGGGTGGTTTGTTTCAATTCATATTTAGATATATAAGTTCCCTTGGGTGTTGTCTATTTAAGATGCCATCTGTATGTGGGGTGGGCCATGTGTCTTAAAATGGTGAATCTTGAAGTTGTCAAATATCTAAACCCTCACAGGGCCTTCTGAACGAAAAGTTTTATATTAATTATTATGTGAATTAGTTTAATGGCCTTATCATTGCAATACATCTCAATTTAGACAAAAATGAACTGGTAACTAGGTATTAGATTCATATTATTTCAATATCTTCTTCTAAAAAAATTATAGATTAATAAATATTAGTTCAATATCTCATACAAATATATGAATAATTTTCTATAGATTGGTTTTTTACTTTATCATGACATGGCTGGGACCAAATCCTGCTCTAGTGACTATCTAATTTTCTTACTCTGCAAAGACACTTACTTCATCAAATATATGAACAATGATAAGTTGAAGGTGATTATAAATTGAAATCCCTTAACAATCTTATTTTTTATTTTTTTAATCTTTCTTAGAATTTTAGTAAATGTTTAAAAACTAATTCCTTTAGTGTGTTTCTCATATAACCAGGATAAAAGTGATAGAAATCAAGAAAATCGCATAGAACATGCAGCCATCATTGTAACTATAGGTTCTGCACCAATGAATAAGTGCAGAAAAGAATTGGTATGATAAAATTGACATGTATAATTTTTATTACATTAGTTTGAACCTTGAATTGATTTCTCTTAAGATTTTCCTTTAAAATGGTAATAGGAGGAGAATACCGGTAGCAAACCAAGTTCAATCGAATGTTTCAAGTTGATGCATAAAGGATGGTGTTGCTTTTGCCAATAGAAAAAGAAAATGAATTATATGTATGTTATTAATTTTTTTTTTAAGAGTCTTATTTAATTTAAAGTTTGTATATATCTGATAAGTTATTAGTGTTGTTTTAGGAAAAAATGGATGCTAAGTAATGATAGTCAAACATAGAGATGTGTATTGCCCAATTTCATCTAGCCATTGTAGTAAGCAATGTCAAGAGGATTCCTTGAAAGAAAATGAAGATTTTGAGCTCTGTTTGAAGATCCGTTTGAAAATATTGAGCTTATTTTATTTCGATGGGCTTTAATTCTATGCAATAATCTACTACACAGGTATATATATAATTTTTTCAATATAATCAACATTAAATTTTTTTGTTATTTTCTTGACGTTGTTGAAATAATTTGTAAAATTGCTCATTATAGATTTCAATTATTTGGATCACTAAATTAGATTAAAAATATGTTATTGAAATTAGTATCTCTTTACCTATCCATGCAAAATACATGATTTGTAGTGTTTGTTATGAACATGTTATTAATGTTACTAACTAATGTGATTATTGGTGGCAAATGCATTCTTTGGAGTTCTTAGAACTACAAGGTCATTGTTAGTAGTAAGGTTTATTTATTTATTTATTGATGATACTATTGTCAATAGTAAGGATTTTGTATTCTTTGATGTTGATAATACTATTGTCATTCGTCATGGGGATTGTTGTTGATGTTGTTAAATTAGTACGTTTTAGTTATATCTTTATTATGTATTGTAAATACAATTTGCATAGTAATAATTTTTTGTATACTTATTTAGTTTAATTAAAATATTTCAGACCAATGCTAGAGGAAGAAATCAAAATATTGACAAACACACAGAAGATGACTCTGAGGAGGAAGATGATTCTCAGAAGGACAATGACTTAGATGATGATTGATCCTCTAATATTTATGTTTTCAAGTTTGGTGAAGAATATTATAGCTTTCATGTATTAATGAACATCTAATGCTATTTTGTAGACCTTTTAATATTTTTGTTTTATTGCACTATGCAATTATTAGTTTTGGACAATTAGGGATTCGTGCTTGTTATTTGAATGGAGAAACTTTTGGGAGATTTTTGTTATCCCGCAATTAAAGTATTAGAAATGATCTCTCTTTTATTATTGACAGAGTTATTTTGTTGCAAATAATGTATTAAGGAGCTTTAAGGGCCTCTGTTGGGTTGCTATTGCTGTGGACTAGAAGAGTAGTAGAGAAATTTGATGGGGCTGTGGGAAATTATTCAGTTTATGTAAGTTTAGATCAATACAAGTCGGTGTTTCAAGTAGTGCCTATGGTCCCAATTCTGAGCATGACATATATGTGGGTTTGGTGGAGTCTTGGAAGAGATTTTGATATAATTCCGTTTGAGAAGTAGGTTTGATTTTTTTAATAAGTTATTTCATGGTGTGTTTGTGCATTAAAATTAGAGTTTTTTACCCTTAATAACTTCAAAGGAATCAAAGCTTTTAGAAAGTTTTATTATTTTACTTAAAAAGATGATTCCCTCTTAAATTTGATGGAAGCCATGAGATCAAGTTCATAAAACTCTCTTAATTTTGATCAAGAGTGTATGTCAATTGTTTATGAAGTGAAACAACTACTATTGATAATGGTTTCAACAAATTAATATATTTTCCATAGTTTGTCAACAAATTAATATTCATAGATTTTATATTGCCATGAAGATCTGCTGGCAAAATCACATGGTAACATACTTACATAAAAATTAAATGGATAAAAAAGTCAATATGTAAATCTTGTGCAAAACAATTGAAGATTTCTTAAATGAACATGTATAATTATGTGTGAAAATGCTCCACATGCGAGGCTGTACGAACACTGGCTTATATATAGTTTGAATGGGGCTCTCTTGATTTTCCTTATCTTATTGAGGTAATTGAAATATTTAACTTTCTCATCATCAATGCAGAATTTCATAGTAAATTTCTTCTCTTTGGTTATATTAGTCCTACCTTTGTATTGCTTTGTTTAAATCATTTATTTGTTTCTTTTGTTACAATTTATATAGTGCTGAGGTTAAGGTGTATGTGACCATATCTACATTACAACTAATTTCACATCATGTTTTCTTGGCTTACAGAGGGCTGAGACGTTTAAAATTGCTAAATTCCCAACACTAGGCTGCATCAGGAATAGCAAAGTTGGGGTCAAAGATACAACCTTTTCATCAAGGTAAACATATTACACATGTTTTTATTATTATTATTATTATTATGAACAAAAAAAAAAAAAAAGAACTTATTATTGTCACTATCCAAAATAATTTGTGCATCATGTATCTTAAAGAGCTTAATTGTGATCATAAATAAAGCTATCTTTTTAATATATATTGGAAGACTCTTGGGTATCATGCTAAGGACAGCTTAGTGGTTCAACAGTGCCCAGTGGTTTGTCAGCTAATTGAGGCAATGAGTTTCATAAAAATCTGCACTACATTGCACTGTTTCAAACTTTCTGTAGTGCACTATTTCTCTTCTATTAATGTTTCTTGAATGTTAGCTGAAAATTAGATTCTTATTGTTTTACTGGTAGGGATCTGGCATTTTGTTATTTACATTATTTGGTAATACAACTACAAGACAAGGACATCAAGTATTTACCAGTCTCTCCTTTATTCTGTACTGTTTCTTGCATATTTATTGGTAATATGTTTCTAGAAATAATTTGAAATTGGAATGTGATTGCATATTTAAGTTTCTTGGTTATCTCAAACTTGGTTTTATGTTTGGTTTTATTGTTTCATTTCAAGATTGCCATTGTTTTTACTACCTCTATGTACAATTTGTGTTCTGTCAAAGAATCATGTTTTTTTAATTTCTATATTGCATATTTTTATTCTGAAGTTAGTATGTGGATGCTATATCGTGTATTTGCCAAAACCTTTTTTTAGTCATGGGCATTTTGATAAAACAACAAAAATACGTATTCTTTAATATAGCAAAATTACAAATTTGATTTTTAACTTCTATATGTTGTAATACATTTCTCAACCTGTTCTATTGCTAGGCTTACATTGGTGATACTTCAAATGAATATAACGGCAACTTATCAAGTGAACAAGATGGTGATTCTACAGAGTTTCAAAAAGTTGATGTTCAAAGCGATGAGCAACTCACACCAACTTATCCCAAAAGGACATATTCAGTGACTACTACGAAGCAACAAAGAAAGAAGATACAAAAAACATCTATCAAAAAGAAAGAAGATACAAAAAACTACATTAAAGTTGTCCTTCAATTTATTTGAAATATTGATTAAGTAGTTCTTTAAATTTGGGTTTCATTCATTTAATGGATAATTGAAGATGCAAAGGATTTGATTTTTCATTTTAATTTAAACTTAAGTTTGATTTCTATTTTTCATTATGTTATTTATTGTTTCATATCAAGGATAGGAAACTATGAAATTGGAATCCGAATGTACAATGAATGAGGAAGAGAAAAAGAATAGTTTACATCTTTATACACAATAACTTTCCTGTGCATCACACGGGTTAACGACTAGTTTCCCCTATTTATATACTTCCATCCATATATATGTGTGTATTTATTTTTGTGTTTATATTTATGTTTAAATTTATCAACATATAATTTTAAAACCTACATATTTTATAAGTCCAAATACTGGCATAAGTTCATTAACCTAATGTATTAGCTTAAATTTTGGTACATTTTAGAGTACCGGTACCAATTTAATTGCCGGTATGATATTGATTCCTATGTTTATAACACTTTTTATAACTCAATGTGGTGCTTTAAAAACTCAAAATTACTTCTTCTTCTTCATTTTTTTTTCCAAGTTAGAGTTTGGATTAAGTTTACGTTGGGAATGCATGTCCTTTTTAAAAGGATTTAGTTTTGGCCCAATCTTTGTTTTGGGTAAATAAAAACTTTAAAGCACATTTTAACCATTTTATTCACAAATCAACTGTTTACATGATTTTATTCAATAAAAAACTGTTTACATAATTTTGAAGAAGCCAAGCTTCTAGTAGTTTATAATGATGTTAGTGTCTAAATAGAAATTTAAAGAACACCTTCTCTGAAGCGGGGAAATAAAATCCTAAATTGGACCTCGACTCAAGAGGTAAAGATTTGCATTTGTTCTGGCTCTAAGGCTTAACTTTTATTATTTCTACTCAAGCAACCTTAAATTTGATGGATATGTTTCAACCAAGTATATCAAAAACTATAGCTCTGAATATGTCTGTTTGAACTATATAACTAAGTATATCAAAAACTATAGCTCTAAATATAATAATATATAATTCTTATATGAGTAGTCCTATCCACGTTGCTTGAGTTAATGAATTAACATGTGTTTGAGCAAGGAGGATTCTTGCCTAATATTTTTCTTCCTCCCCTGTGGTCTTATAAAATGTGTTTGGACCATCATGTAAATATTTTCTATCTTCTTCACAGGCATGAGTCCGAATTTATCCAACACATCGTGAAAGAGACGATGGAGAAATTGAGTTCTAAATCCTCAAGCATTACCAAAAACTTGGTAGGAATAGAGTCTACCATGGCAAAATTGATCCCTCTGTATTTAGGTTTTGAGAATAATGTTTGCATGAAAGGGATTTATGGTATGGGGGGATTGGGGAAGACAACTCTAGCTAGAGTTGTTTATGATGAATTTTGTGGTCATTTTGAAGGTTCTAGCTTTATTGCTAATGTTAGGGAAGATTCAAAAAAACATGGTTTGCCTCAATTACAACAGCAGCTTCTTGCGGACATTTTGGAGGACAAAAATATACATATAGGGAATGTTTATGATGGAGTTGACATAATCAAGAAGAGGTTATGTTGTAAAAAAGTTCTACTTGTTATAGATGATGTTGACCATTTGGACCAATTAGAAAAATTGGTTGGAGAGCATGGCTGGTTTGGATTGGGGAGTTGGATCATCATAACAACTAGAGATGAACATGTGTTGATCCAGCATGGAGTGCTTAAATGATATAATCCTAATGGATTAAATAATGATGATGCTTTAAAACTTTTTTGTTTGAAAGCCTTCAAAAATGAGCAACCCAAAGAAGGTTATATGCAACTCTCCCAGAACATTGTAGAATATGCTAATGGCCTTCCATTAGCTCTTGTTACTTTTGGTTCCTTTTTGGTTGGAAGAACAATATATGAATGGCAAAGTGCATTGGAAAGTTTTAAAAAAACTAAAGGAGAAATATTTGATATACTCAAAATAAGTTACGATGGATTAGAGAAAGAGTGGAAGGAAATATTCTTAGATATTGCATGTTTCTTTAGAGGAATAAATAAAGATGAAGTAATACAGATATTACAGAATTGTGGTTTTGTTGCAATAATTGTTATAAGTGTTCTCCTGGAAAGATCTCTATTAAGTGTGGATGACAACAAATGTTTAGGGATGCATGATCTAATAACAAAAATGGGTCAAAATATTATTCATTTTGAATCAGGTGGAAATCGAGGAAAGCAGAGTCAGTTGTGGTTTATTGAGGAGTTGCTGCATATATTGGAGAACAATATGGTAAGAAAAATGACAAAGCTATAATTTTATTCAGTGAATAAGATTTAGTAGGTATTGTTACATAATTTTTTTCAATTAATTAGTTCTTTAAAAAAAATTCCAATAGGTAAGTGGCTACATAAGTATTTAAGTAACAAAATAAAGAACAAAACATTCATTTACCATGAAAATATATTTTCAATGATGATATCTTATATTTTGGAAAAAAATAATATCTCTTTGTAATTGTTTATAAAATTTAACTTATTTTTCTTGATGTAATGATCTAATCATTCATCTCATGGTTACTACCTAGAACAAAAGTCTATCTTCACATTATATATATACATAGACATGGCAAAACGGGCGGGTCGGATCGGGTTCGGGTCAGGTCAACCGGGTCACGGGTCATTTTAAGCGGGTTGAAAACGGGTTCGGGTCAATCGAGTTGCGGGTCGGGTCGGGTTGGGTCGGGTTGACCCATATTTTTCACATGAAATTTTTTATTTTTTATTTTTTTTAATAAAGAAAACAATATGTATTTGCCATTTGGATAGTTATGCAACATATTACTTGATGTAAAATGCATTATTTTGAATTCACTACTTATATCAAGAATAAACTCAATTAAACTTATTAATACTTATTCAATCATTTTAAAATTATACAAATCCTAACATTGCTATCTAAAACAAAACAATACAAAGATAAGTAAAACAAATATACAAGTTTTATTTTTACACAATATCAACATTCCAAAAAAAATAATTACAAATGACTTATTGGATAACTCATTTGATAAAGAATAAAAACATATAAGAAAGTTACAATTTTAAAAATTAATTTTATAATCTATTATCAATTGTGGTTGACACTCTATTTCAATTTGAGATATACATTAAAGTTTGATTGCTTACTTATTTATACCTAGTCTCTTTTATGAAGATTATATCATTGTTAAGCAGCACACACTCTAGGAAATATCATAATTTATTTTGAAAAACCATTTATTTTGAACATAAATTTTTAAAAAATAGATCTAAGCATTCGTAATTTATGCTAATTTGATACTTTGGCTTTACTATTTTCATACTTGTGAATGTGTCTCACACATATCTACAATTTTAAATCTGTTTTTAACTTTACTGTAACCAGATTATCTTGGCATATACTTTGTTATTTGATATCTAAAAATCTTTACTCATTACAGAATGCTCAACCATTTATTTTTCAATTAATTTGCATGCAGTTATGTAAATGTATCAATTGTTTCCTTAAAACTCACAATAAACAATTAAACCAATATTGTCTTAATTTCACTATTCTTTTTTTTACCAAAAAAAAAAAGTTTTAAAAAAATGGTTCGGGTTCAAGTTTAGGTCGGGTCGCGGGTCGGGTCAACCTGTTTTTGCTTCGGGTCAAAAAATCGAGTTCGAGTCGGGTATTTTTCGAGTCAGGTCGAGTCGGGTCAGAAAATTCTAACCCGTTTTGCCATGTCTATATATACACATACACACACACACACACACACACACACACACACACATATATATATATAAATCATTTTGAAGGCTTCATTTTTAAAAAAATTATTTTTCCATCACTTTCAAAGCAAAGTTATGATTTACTAATTTTTTCCCCACTTCATCTTGAATGTCTTAAAGGTGGAAAGTGCACCTTTCTAGTTTTAGTGTATGAATTTTAAACAGATTAATAAGAAAATAAAATACTTTAAAATAAGATCTAATACAATCTATTAATAGGCCTCAATATGTACTACATTTTACTATTAACATATGATGTTGTACTATGATCTATTAGTTACTAATGGGACTCTTTAGTATCCATTTGGGTCAGTTTTATGAAAGTTCATGTTTTGAAAATTTTAGAAGTTGTGTTTTGAAAATGTGTTTTTCAAAATTAAATTAAGCGTTTGGTAAAATATGTAGAAAGTCTTGTTGATATGAAAAATTGCAGTGTAAAAATGCAATTTTCTAGTGATTTTGATGATTTGCGATTTGAAAATGCAACTTTTCTTCTATTATAAAAATGTCATTTTCTTAAAAATGCAAAGCCAAACACCAGTTGTTTTGCATTTTCATTTAAATTTTTCTATTTCTCCTCAAAATCACAATGCCAAATGGTATATCATTTGAAGTGCATTTTACTATTTTTAACTATTAAATTAACTACTAAATTTGAGGTTGGGCTCACCATATTGGAGGGGCTATAAGGGGAGGAGGAATTAAAAAAAATAAAAAATGTAGAGTCTTATATATGGAAAACTTAGGAAGTAGATTTTATTTTATTATTTATCTCCTTCGCAACTTTAAAAACTGTATAAAACTTGAATAATTCTAGTATTCTTATCATTTGATTGTGCTAATCACCAAGCCTTTACTTTCGAAATCTTAGGCAACAAAAGCAATTCAAGCCATAGTTGTCACAAACGAGGAAGATGATTTCAACTTTGAAGAATTTTCTGAAGGGTTTTCAAAGATGTCTAATCTTAGATTCCTGATAATTGATAGCCTGATTGTTCCTAATGACCAAAGACATCTTGCTCTTCCTAATAACCTAAGATATCTTTTGTGGAGCCACTGTCCTTTTAAATGTTTGGCATCCAATGACAAACAAAAGGCGTTTGTTCAACTTGACTTGCAGGACAGCAAATTTGAATATCTTTGGGAAGGAGTAATGGTAATTTTGTTCTTTTTAACTGCCCTTTCTATTATTTATTATTATTTCTTTATTTTTTAAGTGTAGCTACAAATACAAATACAATCCTGTTGTATTTGAGCTTCCTCCTTTCATTTATAAAGCGGTTTTAATTTAAAAGAATTATTTACTTATTAAATTAATTTCTACGTTTAATGAAAACTCTTATTTTTTTGCTAACAACGTTTAGTCAACTTAAAGTTCATTGATCTTAGTCATTACAAAAACCTTATTAGGACACCTGACTTTTCAGGTGTTCCAATACTTGAGGGACTAAACCTTTCTTGGTGCTCTCGATTGGTTGAGGTCCACCCATCTATTGGACAACTTAGCAAGCTTAGGTATTTAAATCTACAACGCTGCGAATCTCTTACCGATCTTCCCAACATGTCTAATGAAATACAGTCCCTTACAGTTCTTGATCTTGATTATTGCTACAAATTCAGTTCGTTTCCAAAATTTACTGGAATTATGAAAAGCCTATCAGAACTTAAATTGTGTTGGACTGCTATTAAGAAAGTAGAACCCTCATCAATCAAGTGTTTGAGCACCCTTACTTTATTAAATCTAAGATTCTGCAAAAATCTCGAATGTCTTCCAAGCAACTTGGATAATTTGAGGTCCCTTGAAACACTCGATCTTTACGGATGTTCAAAACTAAAATCTTCGCCAAGGCTTCCATCAACTGTAAGATTTATGGATGCTAAAGGTTGTTATTCTCTAAAATGGTCACCAGCACGAGTCAAACTGAGTATCTGGTCACAATCTCTCTCTCAGTGGCTTCTGTATGATGAGAGCATCATTCAAGTGGAATTTAGAACATTGTTCCATTTCCTATAGGTAATCTCTTTTCTCTCTCTCTCTCTTGAATTGTTAAACAATAACAATAGTTGTGTTTTGGGTACAGGGACTCATTTGTCATAAAATCGTTTATGGAAATTCTTCCCAAAGGGAAGAGGATGGATATAGAACTGAATTTCAGATAATTATTCCATCATGTTTAGCTCAAAGAGTGGGAAATTCAATAAGCATAGAGCTGCCTTCAAATTGGTATAATAGTAAACGGGTAGGATTCACTCTCTTGGCTACACTATCAGGAATTATATGGTGCGAATATGACATTAAAGCTCGTGTGATAGCCATTGGTGATATGCCTCAAAATCACTGTGCCTCTGAACTTTTTACTACCTTGATATGTTGTTGTGGGGTCCTTATTTGCCTATTGAATTCATCTCGTGATGATTGGTTTGCTAAAGTTGGGAATGGTGAATGTAATCAGATTAAGGTTATATTTGAGACCGATAAAAGAACTCTATATGTGAGGGAATGTGGGGTCAGTTTGATATACGAGCAAGATGTGGACTAGTTCACCCAAACAAGTGCACAATGTTTGATTGAGAGCTTCAGGGAAGTAATTATCGGTAAATTCAGTGGTAATGTCGAATCCTATTCTATCTTATTTTCTTTCTAAATATACATCTAGGTTTTTCACTAGCAAGTAAGTCAAGCCATTTTTTTTTTCTTCTTTTGGCTCACCACGCACAAGCAATCCCAATCACCCTATACTTTCTTTGTACCTGAAAATTAAACTTAAATTTTACTAGATGAGTTTATTGGCAATTGTTTAAGCCTCTATATCATCATCACTTACAAGAAGCTTAATAATTAGTAAAACATTAGGCAAGCAGTTAAGAATATGATCTAGATAGGAAATACATTCTCAAGCTTCACACATTACATTTCTCTATGGATTTTGATAATTTAGATCTCTCAATCCTAATTTGGCATCTTGTTTGTAACTATCATATATTATGCTATTTTGCATATTAATTTTGTGCTGGCAAATGCAATACAACTTTTCTTGATAAATTTTTGAAATGTAAAAGCTAGAGACTGTATAGTATTTCCTTCCTTGCCATGTATATTCTTCATAATGATTGGTGTCATGCCTTCCAAAATAGGTAGGAAGCAAACTCCAATTACACTCATTAATAATGGGTGAATTATTATTATTATTATACTAACTTGGGTTTTTACATATATGTAGTTGCTGATGATGATGAGGATGATGACGATGATGAACTTTAAGGATTTTCCAATGGTAGATGGTTCAGTCCTATAATGGCATACCCTCTATAAGTTCAAAAATTATGCTAATTTTCATATTCACTTTGTGTAGAGCTGGCAAAAGCAAGAGAAATTTTTCTCATAAAATTTTGAAACGTGAAAACTAGAGACTGTGTAGTACTTCCTTCTCTACCATGTCTATACTTCATAATCATTGGTGCTATGCCTTCTAGGAAGGGCAAGGAGGAACTCCAATTATACTAATTATTAATGAGTGAAATATTATTATTTTTTGTTTTAATTATAGTACCATACTAGCTCAAGTTTTCACATATATGCAGGTGATAACAATTGATGTTTGTAGAAGATGACGCTCATGTCCTACTTAGACTTTGACTGGCTGCTAAATAGTGAAGATTTTCATTAGCTTGAATGTCAATTGAGGCTACTGCTACTAGATGTGCGTAAACATTTATGTCAGTATGACTGTTTTTAGATGAAAATCCTGGTATGTTGTGTTGAATTTATAAATGGTTTCGGTTATAATGATTTGGAAATGTATTCAAGTGACATATCCTTGTATCTTGTTTCATAATGACAATAGAATGGGGTCTTTTCTTTTCTTTCTTAAAGGGGTTCTAGTCCGTATCAATGATAATGATTAGGATGACATTCAATTGAGCCTACTGTTATTGGATGGTATACAAGCTATACTTTCGATAACTTTGCACAATTCTCTTGTGTACGTAGTGATTTTGAGTTAATTTCTATGAGAGCATGAGTTGTGAATTTTGGAGACGTTTAAAAGCTTCTACTTTTTATCAATCAAGCTTTACGATTAGCTAAGCATTCATGTAGTCTTCATTCTAGAATATTTCCTTGCGATTAAAAGGACAACAATCACTGTTGGAAGCTTCAAACAAGTTCACCCTTGATGTAATCTTCTTTGATTATTTCTGGGAATTGTCTAGTTGATTGTTATGGCCTAACCAGTATATTGTTAATATCTTTCTTCAAATTAAATCAGCATATCTGGCCAATGTAGAATTTGTGATTCTTCCTTGACATCGCTAAAGGAATCTGCTGACAACATACAGAAGTTGATGTCAATCTTGGAGCATATTGTCTGTTGTATACTTAAAGTCCTTCGAATTGGATGTAGAGACAGGGTCTATTGTATAGTCATTTCTGCTTGCTCGTGAAACAAGTTTCACTAATTGGCAGAAGCAAGTTATTATTAGCACAAAAAATTCTTCCTTTCTACATAATTGTTCCCCCACCCCAACTCCTCTGTTAGGATATATGTGTTTCACTTATTAAGAACATATGTCACTACTTTATGTAATTGGCTTATCCTTTGACAAAACGCACTTTACTTGTATTTGGGTAGATTTAGGATGTGTTTAAATACTTCAAGAAACCATGTTTCAAGATCAAGTGTTGAAGCCTTCAAGTCTGTCCAAGAAAACAAGTTGATAGTGCAAATTCATTAAAGCTCGACAGCTGGCTCGATAGCTGCATCTATCGAGCTTAAGAAAGCTATTCAAAGATTGGTGTGCTCAACACCTGCTCGACAGCTACTCGACACCTCCTATCTGTTGAGGTTTAAGAATTTCAGAATTCAAATCTGATTTTCTTGAGATCCGTGAATATGTCTTTGGGTTTTCTTTTCTCCTAACCCTAGACATATAGAAGGATTGTTTTAAGGGTCATCAAACAATTCACAACTTGCACAAGCATTGAGCAAACTCTGTTCATACAAATTGTGACCGAAGACGAAGTTCTTGCCCTAGTTCATCTCTTTCTCTTGAAGAAGTTGCTGCGTATGTGCACTGTAGGGTTTTGTGACCAAGCATCTTCTTGATCTTCATCGTGTGGATGAACTGAAGAACTTTACCACCAACAACCTTCTTAGTTGGTAATTGAAGTTGCGTACTGGGATCCACGCAATTAGTTAGTCACATATTTGGGAGTCGTGCATCAGAAAGGGGAACTATCACTAAAGAACAAGTCCAATTGGGTATTAGGGTAAGGGTTCAACTATAGATTGGTAAAGTACTTGGGATTCCTTTACTTGTAACCGCTTGTTGTGATAATAATGGAGTTTCGGGAGTGATGACCTGAAAATCACCCGGTGGGGTTTTTGTCGTTAGGTTTTCCCCATTCATAAACAAATCACCGTGTTATTTATTTTCCACTGTATAATTAGTTTATTGATGATTTGTTTGTACTACCACGCGTTTGCATGATAAATTGATTAATTAATAACTTGACTAATTAATTAATTAATTTTTATCACAAGGGGCCATTTAGTTTGTGGCCTATCAAGTGGTATCAGAGCAAGCACACTCTGATAAGGATTTAATTTTTGCTGTGTTGATCCATTGACCCCTATTTGTCATGGATAAAGGATAGTCATTAATCATACCTCCTTTATTTGATGGCACTAACTATGCATACTGGAAAGTACGCATGAGAGCTTTCTTGCAGTCTTTAAATGAGAAAGTGTGGCAAGCTGTGGAGATAGGCTAGACTAAGCCTACAGAAGCGCCAGCCAACTAGGATGATGCTAAGATTAAGGCGGCAAAATTCAAAAGCAGAGCATTGAATGCGTTATTTAGTGCAGTCACCGATGAGGAGTTCAAGAAGATATCCTCAACTGAAACTGCCAAGGAGGCTTGGACCATCCTCCAGACAACTTATGAGGGTGCAAAGGCTGTAAAAGATTCAAAACTTAAGAGGCTCACTACAAGCATTGAAGAGATAAAAATGGAGGAGGATGAGTCATTCGATGAGTTCTATGCCAAGCTAAAGGACATAGTGAACTCAGCCTTCAATCTTGGGAAAACCATTCCTAAACCCAAGATTGTAAGGAAGGTGTTCAGATCTCTACCTGAGAGATTTCATTCCAAGATCATGGCAATAGAGGAATCAAAGGATATCGATAAGATTTCTTTGACTGAGCTATTGGAAACTTGCAAACCTACGAGCTAGGGTTGACAAAGATTGGCAAGACAAGTAAAGGCAAGAGCATGGCACTGAAGGCCAAGAGCAGTGAGACAGATAAGTCCTCTGATGATAAAGATTCCAGGATGAAGTCCTACATCACCAGGCAGTTCAAGAAGTTTATGAAGAACGCAAATGGAAAAGGTTTTGACAAGGACCGTAGGCAATCCAGTTCTTTTCAGTTTAAAGGCCAAGACAAAGGGAAAAAAGATGCTAAGGAAGGTGGTCAATACACTGTTCCCACAAGACCTAAGTGCTTTGGTTGTCAAGACTTCGGTCACATGAAGAATGAGTATACTACATATCTCAAGAGCATTGGGAAGAGCAAGGCATTTGCTGTTACCCTGAGTGACACCAAGCCTGAGGATGATTCTGACAATGAGGATGACGGAATCTTAAATGCCTTCACGGCCACTGTTAATCCTACTGATGGGATTGTTGAAGATGTGGTTGAAGAAGAGGAATTGGTGGAATCTAAGTTTGAGAAGATGGATGATCAAGCTGACATTCATACAGCCCATGAAAAACTGTACAAACTTTCTGAGAAGCATGAGAAACTGTATAGGCTAACCACCAAGAAACTCAGTGATGTGGAACTTGTCCGCAAAGAGCTTTCCACAAAGTTTGATGAGGCTAATCATACCATTGGAGCACTAAGGTTTGAAAACAATTTCTTGGCTGAGAAGACCAAGAAGCTTGAAGTAGAGCTGTGTCAGGTCAGAGCTCAACTGGAAAGGACTTCAAGCGCAAAGCTGGATGACATGCTAAGCATTCAGAAATCTGCTTCAGATCGAACAGGCTTAGGGTATAGTCTCTTTTCCACTAATATTGCTTCTTCTAGTACTACTGTTTTTGTTCCTCCTGCTAATAATGTTATAATTGAGAACAATGAGATTAAAATTGAATTAGCTAGTGAGAATATAGATAAGGGTAAATCTATCTTAGGAGCACCCCCCAAGTTTGAAAAGAAAGATGTTAAAAACCCTAGGGCTAAGAAGGCTAACTCTCAAAAGCCTAAACAAAAGAAGCAGCATCTCTGTCATCATTGTGGAGCTGTTGGTCATACTCGACCAAATTGATACAAGTGGCTTGCCACTCAACAAAGCAATGGCATGATAGCATCTGGGAACCAAAATCAGCTTCAATCCTCTCTTGCTCCCCTTGGAGATCTTCTCAAATCCCTCATATTCCTTTCAAACTTAAACGGTTTTTCTCCCTCACCGCCAGTTAAAGGGTTTAATCAAAGGAAAGGTTCTTCCAGGTTGTATAAGGAAAAGGGTTCCAAGTGATTCTGTCATTTTTCTCTCTCTCTTCTTGTTTTTGTGTGTGCATTACTTATGTGTTTTACTTTCAAGTTTTGAGTCAGTCTAGTTTTTATGCTTTAATTGTTTAACATGTTTTTGTTTGGTTATTTTTTCAGTTTTGCTTTGTTTTGTTTTTCATATAAAAATAAAAATAAAAAATTGAAAAATCAGAAAAATACAAAAATAGTGTGTGTTTTGTGTACATTGGTACTTGTGTACCTTGGATGGCCATTGAAACAAAGTTTTATAAATTTTGTATCATTTGTAGTTTAGATGAGCATCTCTATGCACAACTAAGCAGGTGAGCTCTGTGGTTCTTGTTTGTGATGAGTAAGATTAAGTTATCTTTTATACTTAACACTCATATCACTCTTTTTGATGGGAAGGACTAAAAAATCATGAGAGAAAGACATAAATAACCATCTCACCATTATTGTCCGCCAATCATAATATGACACTTGTATACTTCGGCATAGCAAAAGTGTAGTATCAATGACATTTGTGTGCTTAGGCATAGCAAAACTGGAATGTCAAATATCATTGGGTATTTCTTTTCTCTCTCTAATATGCCCATGCATAATATGCTTAAAAGAAAAAAATATGCAATAGAAAAATCAAAAGCAATTATGATTGTGTGTGAGTTAAAATTATTTTCTCATATCTTAAATCGTCATAACTTGTATATACATATGCAATCTTGCGATGTTTTTCACACACAACACGCAATATTCTTTGTTATTCTTGATACATGTGTAGGTACAATGTGATTTGGCCATCACAAGATTTTACATGTTAATATATGCTCACTAGACTGTCTTGACTTGTTTTTGAAATATAAAATTGGTTAGATTTGTTTAGTGAGTGTGTGTGTTTTTGAGAATCCAAGTGCTTAAAATTTTTATTGAGAGATGATTTTGAGAGCTTAATATGTTAATTGGATCATTGGTTTAGTTGCATATTGGATTGCATTCATGTCTGTGTTTTTCACATCCTGAAAAACTGGTTTTAAAAACTTGCTCGACACCTCCTCTATACCTTGCTATCTGTCAAGCTTCTTCAACTTTTTCTTATCGCAATCCTGACAGCTTCTCGACATTTGGTGGATCAATCGAGAATTCTTTTGCCTCCTCAACAGCTTCTCGATACTTGGTGGATTGATCGAGAATGCTTCTTTCTCCTTGATAGCTTCTCGACACCTACTGGATCGATCGAGATTCTGATCAGGTATCTGGTGAATTAGTCCTCGACACCTCCTTGATACTTGTATCTGTCGACGACCATTTTCTCGGCACCTTCCTCGACATATGTCTCGACACCTCTCGACACCTTCATCTGTTGAGATTTATAGGTACACTATTTAAAGCTCCTTATGCAATTCGGAACTCATTTCGCTCGATCTCTCTCTCTCAATACTTCTCTGATCTCTCTCCTAAACTCTCTCATCTCACTCCCATAATTGTTCCTCAAGGTTTCTTCAGGTTTTTTCAAGTTTTTCTTCACTTGGTAAGCTTCTAATCCTTTCACATTCATGCATTTCATGTTTTGAAACCTAGGTTTTGGGGTTTTTGAAAATTTTTGGGGTTTTTCAAAATTAATGAGTTTTTTATTGAAATTTTGGGATGGGTTT
The DNA here is from genome assembly GCA_029955605.1 of Quercus engelmannii. NCBI lineage: Eukaryota > Viridiplantae > Streptophyta > Magnoliopsida > Fagales > Fagaceae > Quercus > Quercus engelmannii. The sequence continues at coordinate 61,893,727 of JARPSG010000006.1, read as the reverse complement.
TCACTTAATTGAGTTTAAAACCTCATACATTGCATCACATTAGCATTATGATGGTATTGCCATGCATTTAGATGTGTGCTATCTGTTTGTGTGCTGATAGGTTTGGATTGGGCTGAGCCCATAATGAAATTTCTTTTGCATGTCACATGTTCATGAATTTCCCATGCATACATATTCTTTTTTCAATATAATTGTTATATTTGAAATTGCTTGGGACTTTTCTAATTGTCTTTCTTTTTCTCCCTCTCTTTCTGTTTACGTTAGTCATGTCTATGGCACAAAAGTGTAAATCCACTCCAGCCCGGAACTCTCTTCGTTCCGGAGCTTCTTCATCCTCTGATCCTACTCTATCTCATATTCGGTTCCATGATGATGATGCCTTGAAAACATTTTCGGAGAACTTTTCTAGACGAGGCATTCATTCGGAAAGCCAAGTCATTCTGTCGGACTTTGCCGACACTGACCTTCCCTCTGTCATTCACAGTAGGGGATGAAAATCATTGTGTGATGTCCCAGTCACCTGTCCTCTCGTGCTTATCTAGGAGTCTTACTCCAACATGCACGGGATTGATTGTTCAGTACCTCTTTTCTTCACTCGCGTTCAAGGTACGCGCATTCCTATCACACCGCAACTTGTTGCAGATGTGCTTCGGGTCCCTAGGATAGAGTTTCCTAACTATTCTAGTTGTGAGCGTCTAAGGGCTGTGTCCAGGGATGAACTCATGTCTGCTTTTTGTGAGTGCCCTTCTGTTTGGGGTAAACATCAGTTTACACCATGTCGACCTTTTGCTAAAGGTCCTAAATTCATGAACATGGTGATGTCCTTTGTTTTGCATCCACTCTCTCACTATAACTCCATTACAAAGACTCGTGCTCGATTTTTGTTACCTCTTCTTGAGCATCTTACTATAGATTTCCCTTTTCATTTCATTCTTTCTATTATAGATGTTCATCTAGATTTAGCATCCCGTGATAAGCTCATATTTCCTTTCGCTATCACGAAAATCTTACGCCATTTTTTTGTTCCTTTTCCCTCTTCTGACAATTTCACCGTTATGTGTGCCATAGATTACACTACCGTTAAATGTAGCAAGGCCCAGCTTCGGTCACGGCAGTCAGATTCAGTAGCTCCTCCCTCCTATTCAACTCCATTCCATTCTGCTCCATCCACATCTGCTCTTCCCTCTTCTTCGAGCAATGTGACTTTAGGAGACATCATGGCGCAGCTATAGCACATGGATGCTCGTCTAGATACACTTTCTACAGAGTTGTATCAGGTGAACGTTCGTGTCGGTCGTATTGCACGGCGACAAGCGTCCATGGGTGGTTTTGCTCCTGAGGCTACTCCTTCACCACCTTCTCCCATAGCTTCTAATTCTGAGGATGAGGATGATGATGATGGTGATGAAGATGATGCTTCGGATGATGGAGATGCTAGCTCTACTGATGAGATGTCTAATTGACACTCTTACCCTTTGTCACTCGTGACAAAAAGGGGAAGTAGTTTTGATATGAGAGTAATCATTCTTAGGGGGAGAGTTAGTATAAGATCATTTTGTTAGGGGGAGTGTTAATATGTTTTGAGGGATATAGTGAGGATGATATGTATCTTTTCTTTTCTTTCTTTTTAGATACATTATTCTTGTACATGAGGTCTTGTGACCATTTATTGACATACATTGTACTTATCTTCTTTTTATATTAATGTATGTTTTTTTTTCACCTACCCCTTCATGTGTTGTTTCTTTTCTCCCTTTATACACATGCTTCTTATTACTTGTATGCAATCTATTATTTCTATTTCACACAAAGGTGCCTTGATAAGTTTTATTTAAAGTGTTTCAGAAATACAGGATGTCAAAGTTTACTTGCCATAAACTCTCTTCTTGCAAAATTTTTCAAGAGTTTGTGTTATGATAGATTTTATTGTATTTAACAAGTGAATATGAGTTGTGTGATTTATGATTTCTCTCATATATTCATTTGTTTGTTGTGGTTTTGTCACGGATTGCCAAAAGGAGAGATTGTTAGGACATATGTGTTTCACTTGTCAGAAACATATATCATTACTTTATATAATTGACTTATCCTTTGACAAAACGTACAAAAAAGCCTTTTTACAGCACTTTGTATGCCAAAAAAAGATGCCACCTCACATTGAAAAAGGACACTCATTATCTTATTGGTTCAAAATTATCTTATGCCGCGTGGATTTAAGTCTTGCCACGTGGGTGGTACAAGAAAAGAAAATTAAGATGGAGGATAAGTCGCACCAAAAATGAAATACAAATACAATAATGAAAAAGAAGTGGATAACAAATCAAATAAGGAACTTCATTTAAATAACAATCCAATTCTATTACATCTAACTATTAATTAATAATAAAATATAAATCACACCACACCCTTCCACATCGTATAAAACAAGTAGCCAATATGGCCCCATTCACTATATATTAATTTCATCCAATAAAATACTTCTAATAATATTGAATAAACCAACTCCTTTGATGTCAATTGGGACCCGCCAAAACTCTTTCTGATAATACAAGTGGCTTTCCCTCAAAAACACAACGGCCTTCAGGTACTATTCCATGAAACAGTGAATTCTTGTATACTCTGCTACAAAATCCAATGCCTTAGAAGCCGAGAAGCCCTCTCTATTTTTCCCAGATTCAAGTTTTAGTGCTTGAACTAAATAATAAGCAAGCCCAGCATGTTCTTTTTCAATTACAATCTTCCCTTACTATACTTTTATGACTTTTTGTAAGTCAAATTATGTCCCTCCTAGTCATAGATGCCATAGAAGAACTATAGAAAATCAAATTAATGCATATAACAATTTAATATAGAGGGTTATGTTATCCTATGTACCAAAAAATAGTGTTATATAATTTGAAAGTTACCTAAGGGTCTCAAAGAGAATCATTTTGCATATCGTCCCGTTCATTTTCTTCAATGTCATTGGAGAACGTCATGGACTCTTCCATTGCCATTTGCATCCACATCTTGCTGGGTGAGCCTCAACGTGATTGGTGCCACGTTCTAGGAGCTCTCTGGCTTTAGAGACAAACCATATGTCCTCCCAAGTTCGTAACGGTGTGTGGGCTGATGTTTTTTTTTTTTTTTTTTTGGTAAGGTTTATAAATAAAGTGTTGGCCATATTAGGTGTTGTTCCTTAACTCATAAATTATTAAAATCCTGCAACCGCTCTACACAAGTCATTGGGAAAGGGACCAATGCTCCCAATATCTTTTAATCAGCAATTAAATATTATTTTCACCATAATAATATAATTTACGTTGTGGCATAATGCTAATATAAAGATAGACCTAGGAATTATAGGATATTTTTTTCCAAAAGAAATATAAATTTCTCTATGTTATTATCTTTCTTTTTTAACACAATACCAAAATATTATGGACTAAACTGACACATTTGAAACATTAAGGGTTAAATTAAAACATAGTGAAAACATTAGGGACCAAATAGATGATTTTCCCATACTTTTTCATACGTGTATCTTAGCAGAGCACCACAGTAGTGGTACTTTCCACACAAAATACATGTTTTATTGCTTCTGAGTGCTCTTTTCTAAATATTGATGCAATTCTAGCTTTCAAAACATTGTAAAAATCTTGGGTTTAATTTGAAACCAATTTTTTTTTTTTTTAAGATTTAAATTTTAAGAGTTTTAAGCTTCAAGGTTTTTTGTTTTCTTTTTTCTTTTTTCTTTTTTTTTTTTTTTTTTTGAGAAAAAGCTTCAAAGTTTGAATTTGAAAGTTTAATTAATTTGAAAGTTTTATAAAATTATAGGGTTTGACTAATATGAAACAAGGCTAAAGTATATGTTTTAAAATAGGACAAAACTTAGGTTGTTTCTTAGGTTCCTATCTTAAAATTTAGCCATGTGACTACTTAATTAAAACTTACACTACCATCTCATAATAAAAATTCAAATGACAGAATCTTAAAAGTGGAACTTCAGAATAGGGCCGGCTCAACAAATTTGGGGGCTTTAGGTGAAAACTTTAGACAGAATTTTTTTTAATTATTTAAATATTAATTAGATTACTAATTAAATTAAATTTAAGTTTTTATCATTCTCTTTGAGATACAAAAATTACTAATTAAATTTTTACATTTAAGTTTTATTAACATTTCCTTTTAATATCATTTAATCTTTTAGTAATAATTTGTAATTAAAATAAAACACGATCTGTAATAGAAAAATTATTAATTTTATGGAATAAAAAATTATTTATCACATAGCTTAACAAATTAATTTTAATACAAAATATATTATCCTAAACTTATAATTTTATTAAATTAAGACAACACTCTACCTATAACAAATTAATGACTTTCTAAATGGATGGAAAAAAAAAATAGACTTGATGTAGGTTGAAAATAGAAGCACTAAAATAAAGTTGAATGCTTATGTAAACATGTAACTATAGTCTTGATGTAACTATAGTCTGCAAATTGCAATTCACGTTTCTCAAAAAAAAAAAAAAATTCTGCAACTCACATGGATTTTGACTTTTGATAACTTTTGCTGATTGACATGTGGAATGCTTTCCAGCTATAAACATGTACGACTTGTACTTTGGAGAAAAATATTAAAAATTTTAAAAGTCTAGTAAAATGTTCTGTGTGTTGACTATGACTAGAAAGTGTTTTATTCCAATTCCTTAACAAAAAAAAGAGAGAAACCCAAATCAATGAAAATCGGCAACTAGTAAAAAAAAAAAAAAAAAAAAAAAAACCTTGTAGCAAGAAGAATAAAAAGAAAGGAAGAGCAAATAGAAGCAAACCTGAATGAAGATCAAAGAAGAGTAGCTAGCCAACAACGAAGAATGCTATAAAAATAAAATGAAGATGGAGACTAGAGAGAAGCAAGGTGAGCAGGGAAAAAAACTACTAATCGGTACTATATTTGATTTCTTAAAATTTAAGATGAAGAGAGAATGTTTTTTTCCGTTTGTTTTTTCCTATAGATTCAAGTAATAAATGTTAGTCTCTATCAATGAAGTTATTTACAAAGCTATTAATTCAAATTTTAAATAGGAACATTATCTCTTCAATTTCTATGTTTTGGGAAAGGGGACTTTAATTTTTTTTTTTTTTTTTTTTTTTTAACGGTCAATTACAAAGGGGCCTAATTTTCTCTCTTCGAGCGTCCTTAATTTTGACTCTTCATATCAATTTATTTCTATTAGTGGCGCCTTAAATTTTTTTCCTAGGTGAAGGAGCCGAAATTAATTTGCATTGGGGGCCTTAAGCCATTGCATCAATTGCTTCTATGGTTGAGCCGGCACTGAATTTATCGCTAGTCTTTTACATACACACCACCAGTGCATAGACATGGCAAAGCGGGTCAGAATTTTTCTAACCTGACCCGACACGACCCGAAAAATACCTAACCCGAACCCGATTTTTTTGACCCGAAGAAAAATGGGATGACCCATGACCCGACCCGTGTTTTTTGCAGGTCAACCCGACCCGACTCGACCCGCGACCCGACCTGAACCCAAACCATTTTTTAAAAACTTTTTTTTTTTTTTTGTAAAAAAAAAAAATAGTGAAATTAAGACAATATTGGTTTAATTGTTTATTGTGAGTTTTAAGGAAACAATTGATACATTTACATAACTGCATACAAATTAATTGAAAAATAAATGGTTGAGCATTTTGTAATGAGTAAAGATTTTTAGATATCAAATAGCAAAGTATATGCCAAGATAATCTGGTTACAGTAAAGTTAAAAACAAATTTAAAATTGTAGATATGTGTGAGACACATTCACAAGTATGAAAATGGTAAAGCCAAAGTATCAAATTAGCATAAATTATGAATGCTTAGATCTATTTTTTAAAAATTTATGTTCAAAATAAACGGTTTTTCAAAATAAATTATGATATTTCCTAGAGTGTGTGCTGCTTAACAATGATATGATCTTCATAAAAGAGACTAGGTATAAATAAGTAAGCAATCAAACTGTAATGTATATCTCAAATTGAAATAGAGTGTCAACCACAATTGATAATAGATTATAAAATTAATTTTAAAAATTGTAACTTTCTTATATGTTTTTATTCTTTATCAAATGAGTTGTCCAATAAGTCATTTGTAATTATTTTTTTTGGAATGTTGATATTGTGTAAAAATAAAACTTGTATATTTGTTTTACTTATCTTTGTATTGTTTTGTTTTAGATAGCAATGTTAGGATTTGTATAATTTTAAAATGATTGAATAAGTATTAATAAGTTTAACTGAGTTTATTCTTGATATAAGTAGTGAATTCAAAATAATGCATTTTACATCAAGTAATATGTTGCATAACTATCCAAATGGCAAATACATATTGTTTTCTTTATAAAAAAAATAAAAAATAAAAAATTTCATGTGAAAAATACGGGTCAACCCAACCCGACCCGAAACCCGATTGATCCGAACCCGTTTTCAACCCGCTTAAAATGATCCGTTTTTTACCCGAGACCCGGTTGACTCGACCCGAACCCGATTCGACCCGCCCGTTTTGCCATGTCTACCAATGCACCACCGAGTCTTGAATTCTCTTTTCCTCTTTCTTCCTAATCGGCAGATTCGGCACCCAGACACACACACCACCATAGTTAGTGGCATCTAATTCGAAGAGGGAACCAAAAAGGAAAATAAAAAATATAAAGTATATAACCAAAACTTCGCAGCGGGTTACCAGGAAATTATTCATTAATTGTGCTCCTTTTCTTGGTTGCTAAGTTCGGCCCATTTTACGCCCTAAAAAATTGTTTTTTTTTTTTTTTTTTTTTTTTTAAATCATCATCAAAGGAAGTGTAGGCCTTTCTGTTCTTTATCTCTCTCCTACACAGTTTGATACACAAGGTAAGAATTATAGTTAAATAATTAAATTTTTTATTTCTTAGTAACTTAAGTATATCAAATATTTCTTTTTTGGGAATCTTTTTAAAATTTTCCAACGCACTTTGCCATTCATCCATTGTTCTTCCAACTAGAAAGGAACCCAAAGTAACAAGTGCTAGTGGAAGGCATTTAGAATAGTACACAACTTCTTGAGAGAGTTGCATATAACCTTTTTTAGGGAGCTCATTTTTGAAGGCTTTCAAACAAAAAGTTTTAAGGCATCATTAGGTTTTAATGCGTTAGGCTTATATACTTTATGCACTCCATGTTCAGCCAACAAATGTTCATCTCTAGTTGTTATGATGATCCAACTCCCCAATCCAAACCAACCATGATCTCCAACCAATTTTTCTAATTTGTCCAATTGATTAACATCATCGAGACCAAGTAGAACTTTCTTATGATGCAGCCTTTTCTTGATCATGTCAACTCCACAATAAACATTCCTTATATCTATATTTCCTTCCTCCAAAATTTCTGCTAGAAGTTGCTGTTGTAATCGAGGCAAACCGTGTTTTTCTGAATCTTCCTTAACATTAGCAATAAAGTTTGAACCTTCAAAATGACTACAAAACTTATCATAAACAACTCTAGCAAGGGTTGTCTTTCCCAACCCCCCCATGCTGCAAATCCCTATCATGCAAACATTCTTTTAAAGACCTAAATATGAATTGATCAATTCCTCTACTGAAGAATCTATTCCCACCAAGTCATTAGTAATGCTTGGGAAACTTGAACTCAACTTTAGTAATACCACTTCCACAATGTGTTGGATAAATTCTGACTCATGCCTGTAGAGAAGATAGAGCAATTATTAGGTGAAGGTCCAGTCCAATCATCAACCCCCGGGGCAGGATGAAAAATATTAGGCAATAATAATTATAATACTCAGTTAACAAACAAATTTGAATTCATTAGCTCAAGCAACATGGATAGAATTACCCATATAAGACTTGTATGATGATATATTAGAGTAAACATACCTTAAATGGACGTGTAGGTCCTGTAGTGAACCATAGCATTTGTTATATTCGATCATTTGAAACAGATCCATCAAATTTTGTCAATAACTTATGGATAGGTGTTATTCTGTCGCAGGAAACGTGGGCCTTCCCAATCATGGAACCAAAAAGATAATGGACCAATTTCACAGAAAATTCCTTCTTCTTCTTTTCTTTTCCTTTTTTTTTTTTTTTTTTTTTTTTGGGTGAGAATCAGTTTCACAGCAGATTCATTGACCGATTCAATGTCATTAGAAACTTCTCCAATTAATTTTTAAAAATACTCATTAAAATTCTCTCTCTCTCTCTCTCTGATCAGATGTTGGAGGAAGAAGAATAAGGGAAAGGAAATCGAGCGATGAATTTGTCCATAAACACCAAAATCTATTAATTTGGACAGAACCTTCAAAGTTTTATGAGTAATGCTACGGCCACAAACTATTTTACAACATTTTTACGAATTGTTGATGTAACAAATTCTTGCTAGTTCTAATATGGCCTCATCACTAACATCATATTTTTACTTACAATAACTACTTGGAAAATGCTAAAGTCACATTAGTTTGTAAAAATGTTATAAAATAGTTAGTGTTTGTAGCATTACTCAAGTTTCATTTTAACCCAAATTTTAGGAATTTAAATTTAAAAACTGAAATTTCGAGGATTAAAATGTGAATTGGCCAAACCACTGAGTTAATTGTAATTTACCAAATAAAAATATAATGAAGATTGTAGGGACACGATTTTTAACGACCCAAGGATGACGTTGGGCTCGTATGTAAAGGGCCCGAACAATATGATTTGTAGAGAGTAGGTTTGGAAAGGCTTGCCCTTGATCGCCGGGTAACGATCCGGTCCTGATTTTATGAGAGCTCATACAAAGGTGGGTTTGGCCTGTATAGCTGAGCCTTACATCGATGTAGTTTGAAAGGTTTAACTCATCGGACTTAGTCCGAGGAGCATCACATTCTCACCATTCTTCCTCCTTTTCTTGGTGTCCCCCTCCCCCTTCGCTCTCTTTCCCTTCTATACTAGTATTTACTTCCCGTTCTTCATCTACATGTCAGTTTTTCCTTGTTTGGGGTAATTACTCGTCTTATCAATCCATACGTCAGAGTGGTTGGGAAAAGCTGGATAGCATGGTATGGAGTATGGGCTTGTCAGGCGCTGGGCTCCACATTATGGTGTTGGCAGCTTTCTCCCTTGTACGGCTCTTGTACTGAGTTTGTCCTTTTCTTCAGGCGTTTTTATGAGATGTTGGACGTGAGGTCGCCCTCAGCCACGTCCTTGGGCCTTCAAGGAGCTTTCATTGCACGTCCTCGGCAGTAGGGCTTCTCGGACTGGGCTTTGGGCCCTTAACACAAAGTGGGCTGGGACCTCAGATTTCGGGCCCTACAATAGCCCCTTAAAATCCTGCTGCCCGACTTTATTGTTAGGGAGGAGGGTTTTGGTAACGTCAGGCCCAAACCATGACTTGCCCAACTTCGCATTTCATCAATATCGAGGTTGCTGTACTGGCCTGGGGAGCGCGCCAAGGCGTGAGACATCCCTCTAGATTTTCTCAGGCGGCATCTTTGACGTTTCAATGTTCAAGGCCCGCCATTAATGCGCTTCCTTCACGAGGTTATTCAAACCTTGCGGTTGCAGATGGTGTCGGAAATTGTGCCAGGACTATCTTGTCTGTAGCACTTATTGGAAACTTGCGTGGATTGAATGCCATCGGTCTGCTCCCTATATAAATAGGTTAGGGGATTACTCCTTGTGCATATAAACCCCTTTGCTCTCTTTAAAATCATAATCCTTCTCCCATAATCACAATCTCTACATCCAGTACTATCCACCTTTAGTGCAATATGTTTGAGGCTCGGATGTGGGTGGAGGAGCTACACCCGCCACAGAGGCACCGGACCCTTCCAAGACTTAAGGTGGTGTGGTCTGGGCAGGGGAGGCATAGATTCAAGATAATCTTCTGTCTTGACAAAGGGGGAAATGGTATTTCTCCCTCTTTCAGTCAAAATCCGAAGCAGGTACTGGTCGCACCAAATCCTTGGTGCGTCAGGAGTAAGGTTTTCCGCCATCAGCACCGTCTGCTCTATCGCAAGCGTGGTTACGTGGAGGCTCATCAACTTCCGGCTCCCGGCACCTTTTCTTCGACGGTGCTGGCCTCAAGTTGGGTTCCCTGCACCTTTTCTTCAGCTACGCTAGCCTGAAGTCGGGCTCTTTGCACCCTTTCTTCAATGGTGTAAGCCCCAAGCTGGGCTCTTTTGCTGCCTGAGTTATAGACATGTAAAAGTATTGAGGAATGATTTCCTTAGACGAAATTTTGAAGCGGCAGCACGTCTCTCCCCTGCACCTCTTCTTCGGCTTTTTCTTAATTCCCTTGTATCTTTTCTTTTCGTTTTGTGTAGTTAGTTTCAATATGAGCTTATTTAAGCTCTTTCAATGTACGCTGTACTGTTTCTTTGTCTTAATAAAAGATGAATTTATTTCTTTTTAAATATTTTTCCTTTCTACAACAATTATTTTGTGCATGGGTATGCTACATGTGTGTTTTCCTTTAATGATACTTGGAGCAGGAAACCTTGAAACAGAACCCTACTAATTCTAATTTACCAACATTACCAAGCATAATAATGATAATTCCCAGTAGATTAAACTTATGGAACTAACCGAGATAACAGTTGAATACTCCGTAATGCATGTGAGGCGACCGTCCGAGAATGATAAACTCTGAATATACCATCCGAGAGGGTTCTCGAGCAGTGAGGGACTTCGGCCGTGTTTTTGATAACATCTGACCCCATAACAGTTGCACCAATTCCCCCGGTATTGAGGATCCGAGGGTAGGCTGGGGATTTTATTCAGTATAGGGATTAGCCCAACTATCGATGGGGAGCTCTTCTCTAAGGTAGATTCTAAGGACCATATAACGTTCAGGTTGCGTCCAAACCCCGTATTGTCTCTTCTAGGTAGTTGGTTTCCCCACAGGCTTGAGTCCGAGGACCATACAAGGCCTTGGTTCTGTTCAAAACTTGTAGTTTTTCTTTCTTTTAAGTAGTTGGTTTCCCCATAGGCTTGAGTCCGAGGACCACACAAGGCCTTGGTTCTGTCCAATACCTGTAGTTTTTCTTTTTTTTTTTTTAACTTGTATTATTATTATTATTATTTTTTTTTTGAAGGTTAGCCCCTCGACCAAGGTGGGGAGAGTTAGCTTGAGGTTGTAAGCCCCTAGAGCTGCCCGTGCCATTGGCACTGCAAGGCGTAGCCCCTAGCGGAAGTTTATGTCGGAGCAACAACAACATGTCGTTGGAAATGGAGAAAACTTCGCGGACCTCTGCTTGATAGAAACTTGACTCCACCGCCACCTGCGCCAACGCGCAAGCCTCCTCACAGACGACGCCAATTGTAGGGACACGATTTTTAACGACCCAAGGATGACGTTGGGCTCATATGTAAAGGGCTCGAACAATATGATTTGTAGAGAGTGGGTTTGGAAAGGCTTGCCCTTGATCGCCGGGTAACGATCCGGTCTTGATTTTATGAGAGCTCATACAAAGGTGGGTTTGGCCTGTATAGCTGAGCCTTACATCGATGTAGTTTGAAAGGTTTGACTCCTCGGACTTAGTCCGAGGAGCATCACATTCTCACCATTCTTCCTCCTTTTCTTGGTGTCCCCCTCCCCCTTCGCTCTCTTTCCCTTTTATACTAGTATTTACTTCTCGTTCTTCATTTACGTGTCAGTTTTTCCTTGTTTGGGGTAATTACTCATCCTATCAATCCATACGTCAGAGTGGTTTGGAAAAGCTGGATAGCATGGTATGGAGTATGGGCTTGTCAGGCGCTGGGCTCCACATTATGGTGTTGGCAGCTTTCTCCCTTGTACTGCAACTGAGTTTGTCCTTTTCTTCAGGCGTTTTTATGAGATGTTGGACGTGAGGTCGCCCTCGGCCACATCCTTGGGCCTTCAAGGAGCTTTCATTGCGCGTCCTCGGCAGTAGGGCTTCTCGGACTAGGCTTTGGGCCCTTAACACAAAGTGGGCTGGGACCTCAGATTTCGGGCCCCACAAAGATAATAAACAATGCTAATAGATTATATATAACTCATGAAAGTTATGTTTTTTTAAAGAGAATTTTAACCTATGATGTCCACTTCTGATGATAGCTTTTTATCATCAAACCAAAAAAATAATCAATTTTTAGTATAGGCGGATATTGATCCATAGATCTTTTATTCAACTATTATAAACTTTACTAGTTGAGCTAACTAGAATCTACTTGAAAGTTATGTTATTGAATGAAGTAGTTCCATTTTAATCATTTAAAAAATTCAAAGGAAAATTTTTAAAGATCTCAGCCTAAAAAAAAATTATAATAATAACATGAAAGGTAAACTATGTAGTTGGTCCCTATGGTGTAATTTGGTCACTAACCTTTTAATTGTGTCAATTTGGTCCCTAACCTTTCAATGCTATATCAATTTAGTCTCTATCGTTATCTTTTGGAAAGAAAACGTTGTTGTGGAAAATGGGCAAAATATACAATTGAAAGGTTATGGACCAAATTGAAATATGGTATAAAAAATAGAGACTAAACATGTAATTTACCCTAGTATAAATAAATAATTAAAATTTCTAACTCTTACTAAGAAAAGAGAGGTGGGGGGAACCTCAAACACGGTTGCACTGCTTGCACGAAGTCCCAACATACAGCACAATTTAATTTTTAACTAGTATATGTAAAATTTCCTTTTCTTTTGCTTTTTTCCCATTGAAGTATATGTAATATTTCAATCCAGGCATATTATGGTACATTCTAATTTCTATTTATATACTTCATGGTAAATGCAAGGTCATTTTTATATTAAAACAAATAAATTTGTTTATTACCTATCTTGTAAATGCCAATCAGAGAGATTGGCCACTTCTCTCAAAGCAGCCCTCCACGTTTCCACCTTTTCTATGTTCTCTTTAAAACATTCTTCTTATTTATCAAAAGCTTGTCCAAAGGTTCTTGTTTGTTTACGTACATCAGATAGATCTACATCATAAAAAATTGGTATAGTTGTCAATCCTGTTTCTTTCATGCATCTTACAATTTGTGCAAGTTCATTTAAGCACCATGTTGAAGATGCATAGTTTCTTGAGAGTATGATGATAGCAAATCTCAATTCTTCTATTGCTATGAGGAGTTCTGATTAAATAGATTTTTCTCTTTCAAGTTTTTCATCATCCCTAAAGGTCAAAATGCTCTTACGCAGGGCCGGTTCAACAAATTTGGGGGCCCTAAGCGAAAACTTTAGGTAGAATTTTTTTTTAATTATTTAAATATTAATTAGATAATATTTACTTAGTTTTTAATTTTTTTTAATATTTAGTATCTATTTATCATTCTCTTTGAGATACAAAATTACTAATTAAATTTTTACATTTAAGTTTTATTAACGTTTCCTTTTAATATCACTTAATCTTTTAGTAATAATTTGTAATTAGAGTAAAACATGATCTGTAATAGAAAAATTATTAATTTTATGGAATAAAAAATTATTTATCACATACCTTAACAAATTAATTTTAATACAAAATATATAATTCTAAACTTATAATTTTATTAAATTAAGACAACACTCTACCTATAACAAATTAATGACTTTCTAAATGGATGGAAAAAAAAAGCAAAAAAAAAAAAAAAATAGACTTGATGTAGGTTGAAAATAGAAGCACAAAAATAAAGTTGAATGCTTATGTAAACATGTAACTATAGTCTTGATATAACTATAGTCTGCAAATTGCAATTCACGTTTCTCAAAAAAAAAAAAAAAAATTCTGCAACTCACATGGATTCTAACTTTTGATAACTCTTGCTGATTGACATGCGGAATGCTTTCCAGCTATAAACATGTACAACTTGTACTTTGGAGAAAAATATTAAAAATTTTAAAAGTCTAGTAAAATGTTCTGGGTGTTGACTATGACTAGAGAATGTTTCATTCCAATTCCTTAACAAAAAAAGAGAGAAACCCAAATCAATGAAACTCGGCAACAAGTTAAAAAAAAAAAAAAAAAAACCTTTTAGCAAGAAGAATAAAAAGAAAGGAAGAGCAAATAGAAGCAAACTTGAATGAAGATCAAAGAAGAGTAGCCAGCCAACAACGAAGAATGCTATAAAAATAAAATGAAGATGGAGACTAGAGAGAAGCACGGTGAGCAGGGAAAAAAAAATACTAATCGGTACTATATTTGATTTCTTAAGATCTAAGATGAAGAGAGAATGTTTTTTTTTCTGTTTGTTTTTTCCTATAGATTCAAGTAATAAATGTTAGTTTCTATCAATGAAGTTATTTACAAAGCTATTAATTCAGATTTTAAATAGGAACATTATCTCTTCAATTTCTATGTTTTCGGAAAGGGGATTTTAATTTTTTTTTTTATAACCATCAGTTACAAAGGGGCCTAATTTTCTCTCTTCAAGCGTCCTTAATTTTCGCTCTTCATATCAATTTATTTCTATTAGTGGGGCTTAAATTTTTTTCCTAGGTGAAGGAGCCGGAATTAATTTGCATTGGGGGCCTTCTTTTATTTGGAGGTCTTAAGCCATTGCATCAATTGCTTCTATGGTTGAGCCAGCACTGCTCTTTCGTTGCAAAGCAGCATATAAATAACCAGTAAAACTTTTACGGGTTTTTGTGCCTCTAAAACTAAAAAAGAAATCATATTTCCACCGAGGTGTTGAAGAAGAAGACAATGATGACGTTGAGGGTCCTTGAGTGCTCATGGAAACCGATATACTAGTAATCTCAAACAATATAAAGATAAATAAAAGAAAAAGTACATTCAATAAAAACTGAAGAGAAGGAAATAAACAATATATAGATAAAGAAAAAGAATACATTCAATTAAAACTGAAGAGAAGGAAATTAAAAGGGAAAGTAAATTAAGGAAGAAGAATACAATTTGACGTGGAGTTATCATTTCAAGGACAAAGTGAAAGGAAAACAAAAAGTGACGAATATGTGACTTACAGATTTGGAATTTGATATAAGAGTAGTAGTGATTGTAATGCTCGAAATCCTCTTGAAACAAAGCCGGATTCAGTTCCTATTAGATAATTGCCTGTTTAATAAAGGATTGGAATCTGCTCTTTCTATCTCCAATTGTGTTCACAAGTTCACATCCCCTGGTTTCAGTCAAGTCAACAACTCTTTTGGGGCAGAGTTAAATGCGCCTTTTGCCCTTTTCCCATTTCTTTCTTGGTTTGTACGCAAAAATCATTGATTCCCCCCTTTCTTACGCCTTTCCTTTATTGTTTTTTAAAATCGATAGATGTGGAAAGAGCAATTTTGTGGTAACCAGCTATGAAGCTCAGTTTAAAATAACTAGATAATTTTTTTGAAATAAAAAAAGCTTAGCAAATTTATTTGAAATAATTTTTTTTATGTTTTTTAAGACCTATTTATAACACTTATTTTGTTGAATAATATCTATATTTTACCACAATATTCCTGAATGCTGTGAAACTCAAATTTCTTAATTCATATTTCATATATAAAAAATTGCCATAAAATTGGTTTCTATATATTGAGTGAAATTGCTCTACTAAGTACTAATCTAAAATTCTAAGGTTAGAACAATCAAGATTTTTGGACATTTCTAGGAGTCTAACATATTAGTATATTATATGTAGACTTTATTTTCTAAATTGATTAAATGATTTTAAAATTTAAAATTTATAAATTTAAATTCAAAGTATAAAATTGTTTTATATCCTAAAATTTCAAAATTTCAAGCAACCTCCCAAATATTTCCTCAACTACGTAATTTTCACTACCAATATTGACCCTCAAATCTCAAACATTCATTTCATTATATCAACTAAAGGAAATCATTTGTTATTATCGGCATATAAAGAATGTGATAAAATAAAGAACAAATGTTTAAAAACATTTTCATTTATAAAGATTTAATTGCCTTTAAATAGTTCCCACATAAAATAAAATAATAAATAATAAATAATAAAAAGAACACAAAAAAAAAAAAACTCTAAAATCATTATTGGCTTTCACTTTTATCTTCATAACTCATATCGATTATGCACTAAATAACAACAAAAAGTTACAAAGAAACCTAAAAATTATGAGTTTTAAAACATAATGAAAAAAAAAAACTAATCTTATTAATAATCAATTAGAATGTTTCTTTCTATTTCTATTTAGTTCTAAAACAAAATACAACTATGACTTTCCCACACCAAACACCTAAAGATTCAAAGCCAATCACATTCTTTACACAACCCACAATATTTGACCTTAACATCAAAACAATAGGTCATCATCGTCACTCATTAAAAAAAGCAGGCCATCTTCTTTGGTTATAGCCAACTTATACAGGTTAAGATTAGATGAGACGACGAAGTTGGAACTATGTAGGTGTCATTGAAAGGTTGAAGATATATGACATCATTCTTGGTTGGGATGTACTTGAGATGACATGACATGAAGAGTTGTGGGAATATATATATAAAGGAGTAGAAGTGCAAGAGATTTTTAGCTTAAAGCATTGAACCAAAGAAAACAAAAAGTCTTACAAAGAATCATTATTCTTTAATAAGAAAAGTTTTGAAGCATTGAATCAAAGAAACCAAAAGTATCTTCTTCTTCTTTTTTCTTTTTTCTTTTTTCTTTTTTTTACCTTGTGGCTTTAAAGATTATTTCAATTATCTTTTCAAAGAGAGCGCCCCATGACAGAAAGATTATATCTCTGCTTATATATATATATATATATATATATATTGATTGATGTGGTAATCGCACTCTTCTCCCTTGAGATTTAGGGGAATGAGATGTGGGTGTATGAGATTCTATATTTTTAGAGCACCCATATCAATATTTGATTAATAGAAAAAAGTGCAATATTATCCAATCAAGTTCAAAATTAACCCACATCATGCCATGGAAAGTAGTGTAAAAATACATGATTACTATAATAACTGTGTAAATTTACACTAGCACTATTTATTTTGTAATTTATTATTTATTTTTTCTTTACATATCCTGAGTATGAAAGAAGAGAGTAGATGGTAGTTGTTGTGTGTGAAGAAAGAGAAACAATTTTTAAAAATCAAGAAAATTGATATTTTAATGAAATCTAATGTAAAATAATGTGGGGTGTTTTGAAAAATGATTTTTTAAAATTTTTATAAAAAAGGTAGGTTCTTATGTTAAAATAAAATTTTAAAAAAAAAAAAAAAAATTGTACAAGCTATTACGAATACTTAAAAAAGTTTCCTTTGAATATTCTCATTCAAAGAATTTAAGGAAAAAAAATAGGCGTGCTTTATTTTATTATTATTATTATTATTTTTTTTTTGATAG
This sequence comes from Quercus engelmannii, assembly GCA_029955605.1. Lineage (NCBI taxonomy): Eukaryota > Viridiplantae > Streptophyta > Magnoliopsida > Fagales > Fagaceae > Quercus > Quercus engelmannii. The sequence continues at coordinate 61,876,430 of JARPSG010000006.1, read as the reverse complement.
TCAATACGAAATAAATTTCATTAGTTGGGACTAAAGCCCATAACAAATACATCCTCACAAACTTGCCAAAAAAATAAAAGGAGGGGTGCCTTCATATAATACAATTAGGAATAGATGCTGCGTGTCGTGCCAGCAAGTGGGCTGCGACATTGCAGTCTCTTTTTACATGGTTTGCCTTCCATGCTTGAAAGAAACTAAGCCACAACCTATGTTGCATGGACACGAACACGGACACGGACACGACACGGACATAGACACAAGGATATGACAATTTTTGAAAAATAAGGACACGACATGGCAGGAACACGGTGGTTAAATAATTAATTAAATTTTATATTTAGGCATATTTTTTAATATTTTTAGACATAAAATACGTTTATGTCTAGAATTTAAATTATGTAAGAACTACAAATAAGTAAACTAACACCCAAAGTAGTACAATAATACACATAAAATGTTCAGAGTACAAACCATAAAAGGATAACAAGTTCAACATCAAACTAAAAACATAAAAGGATAACAAGTTTTAAACTTTCAATTCAAAAGTTTGAAGCTAAACTTAAAAGAGATGCAAACATACATAGAAGTGAGACAAACGTACCATTCGAGCCCAAAGTATACTGGAGTATTCTAATTGGGCTATGTATTTTTCTCTTTCCCTTTCCTTCCTTTTTTAACTTTTGGCCTAGAAGACTAAGGCCTTGTTTGATACACATATGCCGATTAGAACTAATTTTATTAAGAGTCAAGACTAGACACTTCAACCAGGGGGATCAGAAGATAATCATAAATACAAAAAATCTATACTTCTCTGAGAAACCAAAGAGGAAAAATGGCTCCTCTAACTCTAATCACCTCCCAATCCAACCTCCTCCTCCGAACCCCTCTCCTCCTCCCACCACCAAACCTCACACCCAATATTCATACTCACTCCTCTCCCCTTTCCCTTTCCCTAAACCAAAACCCCAAACCCTTCTCTCTCCGACCTATTGTCCATGTCGAGAGAGAGAGAGAGATCAGAAGGGACAGAGGACAGAGGGCATGGCGTCAACATCGGAGCTTGCCGGTCAACTCGATCTAACTCCGGCGAGGGATAGAGGGCAGCAGTAGCGACAGAGGGAGGGTGGGTTGAGAAAAACTTGAGATGTGGTTTCAACTTTCAGTCTAAGAGACTCTAAACTTACTTTATTGTTTTAGGGTTATCACAAAATCAATGGTATTAGTAAGTCCACTTGTCAAAATTTGTGATTTTTTTTTTTCATTGTTGGCATGCCGGACGTGTCAAAGCTGCGTTGGCATCATGTCAAAGCCGTGTTGGCACCGTGTCAGAGAAGCGAAAAAAAAAAAAAAAAAAAAAAAAAAAAAAAAAAAAAAAAAAAAAAAGACACCATGGGACACCAAAATTCGGCACGTCGTACCCGTTCCATTGTCTAACACGTGTCGGACACTAACACGACGCCAAAAATGGTGTGTCCATGCAACCTAGGCCACAACTTTGATCCTTCAACTACCTTTTGAATAGAGCTAGGAGGAAGGTCTTGGCTCATGAGGGCCTTAATCACCATCAGTACATCTCCCTCTACAATTGCTTCCTTGAGCCCAAAATCTCTGGCTAGAAGTATACCTTCTTTTACTGCTCAGTCTCCATTTCTAGAGCCCCTAGAGGAAGGGAAGCTTTTTGCTTATTGCTCCATGGTCTCCCCTTTCTCATTTCTGATCAAGACACCAATGCTGCATCTGACTCCTTAAACACTGTCCCATCCATATTAATCTTAAACCAACCCTGGTTTGGGGGGCTCCACTAAGGTCTATTCGGAGGATTTAGGCTGCCTGGCAAAGTAGAGGAAGCATTCCCCTGTCTGAACTTCTTTGCATAGTTGGCTGCTTCCTTCGCAATGGCTTTGGCAGTCTTGCACCACCCCTCGTGTTTAGCCAAATTTCTATTGTTCAATATACTCAATGTTATAGTCGCAAATACCTCCCAATCCATGCCTCTATCTTCCTCCTTGAGCTTCCACACTATGTTAATGAACTCGTTCTATGGGAAAGTCCTGTTTAGGAGTTTCAGGCCAAATTCCTTCCATGCCTCCTTTGCGAACATGTTGTTCCATAATGTGTGGCCTGATATTTCATAGTCACCACAAATGACCTAGCCATCTTCGTGGGAAACCCTCTTGGTCTTCAGACAATGGTTAGTAGGTAGGATGTTTTTGCAAGCCCTTCACATACAATGCTTGATCTTGCTCAGAAAATTTAGATTCCAAATGGAGTTCTATAGGTCTACCATTTTTGAGCAGTCCGAGCTTCCCCCACCATCAGCTATCTGTCTCTCCATCTTTAAGAGTTTGACCGCCACGCCGTATGCACTTCTCACGGAAAAATTTCCATTTTTTGTCCATGCCCAGATCTTCGAATCTTCAGGAAGCCTTGAACTAATTGGGATGCCCAGGATCACCTTCACTTCATGGGGAAGGAAAACGTTTTTAACCTTTTCACTATCCTAACACCCTCTCTGTCTATCTATGAGGCTTGAAACCTTGACTGAGTCTGAATTTTGGCATTTGGGGCTGATAACCTTAAAGGACTCAAGGGTTGGAATCCATCTACCTCTCCATATGTCCACTTGTCTTCCATTTCCAATGATCTACCTACTTCCACTTTCAAGGATGGTTCTGGCAATGACGATACTTCTCTAGGTATATGATGGATTCCTACCTATTCGAGCTTCCATGAAAGAGGTCTTTTCAAAGTATTTGGCCTTATAAACTTTTGCTAGCAGAGAGTTTGGGTGTTTCATAATCCACTAGCCTTGTTTTGCTAGAAGTACAAGGTTAAAGGCTTTAAGGTCCTTGAAGCCCATACCCCCTTTAGATCTTTTTGTGCAATTTTTTTCCCATAAGACCCATGCCATTTTCCTTTCCCTCTCCTTTTGCCCCCACCAAAAATTACTCACCATGGAATTTAGATCTTTGCACAACGAGTCTAGAAGCTTGAAACAGTTCATCGTGTAAATGGGCATTGCTTGTGCCATTGCTTTGATGGGAATTTCTCTGCCAGGATTTGATAGGAGCTTTCCTTTCCATCCTGCAATTCTCCTCCCCACTTAGAATTAAAGGCTTTTTTCTCCCTCTTTCCCACCAATGGAGGTAAACCAAGGTATTTCTCATGTTGGTGAATGACTTAGGCTCCAAAAAGGTCCTTTACACTTTCCTAGATATCTCTTCTAGTGTTTTTACTAAAGAAGAGAGAGGTTTTCTCCCTATTTAGCTTCTAACCCAAAAGATTTGTCCTTTTCATAATCCTTTAGCACCTTTAGCACTCGGATGCTTTCTTCAGTAATGGCTCCACAAAAGATTATGCTATCTTTAACAAAAAGTAGGTGCAAGATTTGGGGGGCTTTTTTGCAAACCGATACTCCTGTTATCCTACCCCAAGTCACCTCTTGGCTGAGCAAGGTGGACAAATCTTTAGCACACAGCAAAAGAAGGTACGAGAATAATGGGTCACCTTGTCACAGCCCCCTTATCGGAATGATCATCCCTTTTGGTTCACCATTGATGAGCTCCGAGAATGAGACTTTTTGGACACACAACATAGTCAAAGAGATCCATTTCTCATGGAAACCCATTTTTATCATAATCGCCTCCAAATATGGCCATCCACTCTGTCATACGCCTTGCTTATATCTAGTTTTATTGCCATCATCCCTTCCTTCCCTGTTCTTCTCAGGTTTATACAATGCATCGTCTTAAATGCAAGCAGTACATTGTTTGTAATCTGCCTCCCTAGCACAAAGGCACTCTGTGCTTCCAATATCACCCCTGGCAGAATTTTCTTTAACCTGTTGGCAAGGACTTTGGGGATGATTTTGTAAATTACATTGTACAGATTTATAGGTTTGAACTCGGTAATTTTTTGAGGGCATTTAACTTTGGGGATAAGACAAATATAAGTATCATTTAAACCAGGTGGCATAATTCCAGTATTCAGAGTATGTAAAACACAATTAGTAACATTTGGTCCAACTATATCCCATTAACTTTGGTAGAAGATAGGAGACATACATTGGCCCGAGGGATTTGGTGGGATACATTTGTTGGAGAGCCTTTTTAACCTCATGAACTGTGAATTCTTGAAGAAGCTGGTTATTCATCTCTCTAGAAACCCTTTGGTTCACCACATCCATAATAGCTTCATAGGAGCCCCTTTGTTCTGTGTTGTATATAGTTGAGACATAAACAAGGATAATTTCCTCTATCTTCCTTGGGTCGTCATGCCACAGACCATCTGATCCCCATAACCCCTCTATCTTGTTCTTTTATTGTCTTTAAGAAGCTGTAGCATGGAAGAATTTTGTAATACGATCCCCACATATTAACCACAATGCTTTGGATCTTTGGTTCCACATTATTTCCTCCTTAATCAATAGCTCATTTATTTCCTTTTTCAACTCCTGTATTTCCTCTGTCATCTCATGGAGTAGGTTTTGGGACTCAAGTTGTTGAATGCGCTCTCTATTAAGTTTCAAGGCTTTGTTCACATTGCCATACACTTCTTTGTTCCATCTTTGGAGATGGATTTGGCAACTTTTAATCCTGTCTTGAATCTGAACTTCTATGACTTGCAGGGGATCCCATGCCCTCTTAATAACCTTCTTGCATCTCTCATCACGTGTCCACATGACCTCAAAGAAAAACCTTTTCTTTCTGGGTATTGAGGGGGACTTCTTTTTCTAATATATTGTGAGAAGGCAGTGATTAGAGGCCAACATTGAGGTATGGTGCACCTGTGCTTTTGGGAAAAAAGCAATCCATCCTTCAGTGGCCATGCAACTGTCAAGCCTAATCAAAGTTCTCTGATCTCCAAATCTCCCATTGCACCACGTGTATCATGGCCCAACGAAGCCCGAATCAGAGAGACTGCATTGACTTAGGTAGTCTCGAAACTCCCTCATTTGGTCCGCATCTCTATTGAGCCAACCCAATTTTTCATTGGGGTGGGTAATCTCGTTGAAGTCACCGAACACCACCCAAGGCAACTTAGACTGATCTTTAAGGGTCTTCAATAGCCTCCATGAGATCTATCGCTTCCCTGCCTCCGGATGCCCATAAAAGCCTGTGGCTTTCCACGGGTTTGAACCTCTTTCCCCAAACACTACAACATCAATATGAGAGTTCGTGTAACTCTTGAAATGAATATCAATCCCTTCCTTCCAAATCATAGCCAAACCCCCACTTCTTCCATCGTTGGGAGTTGAAATCACTTGTGTGAGCTCAAGCTTGTTTTGTATCCCTTTCATCTTCGACACACTTGCCTTCATCTCCAATAGGAATACTAGGATCGGGTTTTGGATTTCACCTCGTGGTGAGAATCTGAATCGCCGAGGGTGATCTTAGGCCCTTGCAGTTCCAGGCCAAGACACTCATTGGGCTCGGCTGCTTTCTATTTTGTACTTCTTTGCTTTCTATTTTGTGCTCTCATATGTAATGTCTCCGTTTAAAAGCTCAGTTGTGAAAGGAGGCTGCAACAAAGGGAAAGAGCCAGTGATTGATGTTGATGACCCTTCACCGAGGCCAAAGTGGACTCGTTTTTCAACAGGAGTGTATGACCCTAACTTATTCAGATCCTATGCTGCATTCTAGACCTACATGAGCCACTTTCGAGATGCTCCATTGTTGGTTGAAAGGGTCGTTGATCAACCCTCTCTCCTAGACACGAATATTCCAATATGGTTTGCCACCAAAGATTGGAATTTTCTTCTCTCAAATCTTGTGGATGCATACGAAAACTTAGTGAAAGAATTCTATGCAAATGCTATTGTTGAAGGAGAGGAAATCAAGTGCTAGGTAAGAGGAAAGCGGTTCTCAGTTACAACCGTCTACTTGGCCGATATTCTACACATCCAGCAGGCCAATATTACCTATCCCACCGGTATATGATGAACTGAATTTGGATGAGGAGGTTCTTCGAGAAGCTTTAGGAGATAATTTGGAATTCTCCTCCAATGGGAAGTCAATAAATGTGGCATCTCTCTTTCTCCTAAATTAAGGCTGCTCATGATGATCATGTTTAGCAACTTCTACCCTCTGTCCAGCACCAATTACATGAATCTTGATCAAGCATTATTCTTGCATGATCTAATCACTAATGTAGAGATTGATGTGTGCTCTCATATTTTCCACATTGTGGCAGAAACTGTTGACTGGACTGCTTCAAGGAATTGTATTCCTTTCTGTCGCCTTATCTCAAGGATTTTGAAACTTAAAGGCATGCATCCTTTAGAAGATGAGCGTCCATATCCAAGGCCAAGTCCAATTAATATCTGCACTCTCCATGCAAGCATAAGTCACACTAAGAAGAATACCAAGCAAGAAAGTCATGTTGCTCAGGGAAGCTCAAATTCTACATCCCATTTTTATGATGAACAGCTAAACAAAATCATGGCTACTCTCCAAGAGATTACCACCAAGATAGCCGAACTAGCTACCATCATGCACTCCCAGCACATTCGTTTCAACACCAAGTTCACATCTCTTCAGACTCAATTGGACCAAAAAAGGGGAGATGGAGTCGCTGTTAGGGGGAGTGTAGTGATAGGGGGGTGCAGTGAAAAGGGGAGGAGAAGATAGTAACTACTGTTTGGTTTACTGTGTTTACTGCTTTCATTTAAAGCTTTAATACTTTGTTTTTATTAATTTAGTCTTATATTCAGTACTTGAGTTTGTGTTTACCTTATTGCTTTGTAGCATTTTTTTAGTACTTTTAGATATTGATATTATGTCTTGAGTACTTCACACTTGTGCCCTAGTAGGATCTTGTTCCTAGATGCATATACTTCATGTATTTTGCATTGGTCGTGTGTTAGACATACAAGTGATCATAAGTGATTGCTCTTTATTTGCATGTCCGGATGTGAAAGTTCAAATATGTGTATAAAACACCCTTGAACGTTTAAACCCCAAAAACAAAAATATCAATTCAAGCTTAATGTCAAACAATAAGTGTGCGGAACATGAACAAAAGCTAACAATCGAATTGATAAACAATCTAAACCATAAATAATCACAATCACAATAGTAATTAAATGGTAACGATAAAGGGAAGAGAGACGCAAACACAAGGACAACACGCGATGTGTTATTGAAGAGGAAACCAAAGCCCTCGGAGTAAAACCTTTCTGCCGCCCTCTAAGCGGTCAATAATCCACTAGAAAATGTAGTTGGGATACATGAACAGCAATAAGCCCTCTAAGCTTCTTGCTCCAGCGAGGTTGTGCCGAACCTTTTTCTTTTCTAGCTTACCGGATTTTGCTATAGTCCATACCATCAACCAATATGAATTGGTCCCTTCCTAACTGCTTCCCAAAGCACCAAATAAATCTTCTTACAGATATGAGTATGGTGAGAAGAGGATTTGGCCAAGAACCTCTCAAGGATGTATCAATGGAGAGGAAGAAAGTAGAGGAATTTGAAGAGTCTCTTAGGTGAAGATTGTGGATGAATCAATCTTGTTTTTCTCTAGGGTTTCTCTCTCAAAATTATCTCTAGAAGCTCTCTTTCTTTCGTGGGTATAAGGTGTATTTATACTGGGGTGAGAATGGAATGTGAAGAGTCAGGTTTTTCCAAAACAGGGCTAGCTCGCGGCTTGGCCTCATGGCTTGATTGAGTCGCGAGATCCAACCATGAGATAACTGAACAGCCAATTATCCTATTTTGTCCTGTAGTGCTCCAGCTAGCATGACACTTCAACTTCTGGCATGCCTGGCATGTGTGCATCTTTTGGCGGCTTGCAGCCGCGAGTCACCCGCGAGATCCAGTCGCGAGTCTCTATTTTTCTTGCACGCTCTTGAGCATTTCATCACACTATCTCACTCACTACCCTTACAAAAATTCCACCTAAATACAGGGTTACTAATTGCTGAAATACAAGCAAATTTGGCACGGAATAAAGCCAACAAGATGGTTGATAAAATTCAACCTTACAGGATGAACACCTACTTGCTAAATGTTCATTGTAGTCATTCTTTAATGACTGAACTTGTTTGATCAAGTTTTTGTTTACATGATATCTAATGTTTACAAACTTGATTGCACTATGCTTGCTCGTGTACATACCTTGTATTCAGCTTGTCATAAGCTTAATGAAAGTTTTGTTTGTGTGCAAGTGTTTCAGGTTACAGGTATAAACGTGCAAGTACTTCACAACTTCTAGATTATGTGTGAGTGAGTTTTACCACTGTTCCCAAACTCAAGTTTAAATCTAGAGTCTATTTTAAGGGTTTTGTCATGAAATAACCAAAGGGGGAGATTGTAAAGTTGTGATTTACAAATATATATTTTGTTGGCTTTTATTCCATGCCAAATTTGATTGTAATTATATTCAACCTTTTGTACCCTGTATTTATTGTGGGATTTAATTGTAAGGGTTGTGTGATAGAGAGAGTGTGTGAAGACTCAAGCAATTGAAGCCAGAATGCGAAGAGTCAGTATAGATGGAGACAATTGTGTTTCGTGAGTATCTTACAAGTAAGGCCTTCTCGTAAGACACTCGCGAAGCATTCTGTTCTGCCAAACTGTACTATCTGATACACAGTATCTGTTCCCACACTATATATACCCACTTTACCCACAAATGTTAAGGAGTGCTTCTAAGAGAAAACCCTAACCTCAAACCTTGAGAGTTAGAAATTATCATACCTGTATATCTCTACACATATGGTTGTGCATTTCCTCAACTCCTACCTCTCCATTTCCATACCTTTGAGAGGTTGATAGCCCAAACACTTACCACACCCTTTTAAAGTGTCAAGTGAGGATATGGTGTTGCTGTGAAGAATTGGAAGAAGCCAGGATTTGGCGGATGCAATCGGGTGGATTGTGGGATCTGGAGAGCTAGACAAGACATGGTTTCGAGAAGCCTTGTTGGAGTAGGAGCTTGAAGGGCTTAGGTACAGCGAGTAGATTAGGCTTGGAGGGTCTCTTGCTAACCTATGTATCCCAACTGATTGTCTAGTGGATCGATTACCGCTTGGAGGGCGGTAGAGAGGTTTTTCGCCGAGTTCTTTAGTTTTCTCTTCAATAACACATCGGCGTGTTATCTTGTGTTTGCATCTCTCTTCCCTACTCTTTTACATTCCATTTTACTGTTGTGTTGTCTTGATTATGGATTAGAGTAGCTTGTTTGTTTATCCGCTCGCATTTACACTATTCCGCACTTAGAATTAAGTTAGTGTAAAATCTATCAAGCCATAACTTTAATTTGGGATTCTAAACAGCTCTTGTGTTTTTAATACATTTTCGAGCTTTCAATGTGTATCATTGTTTTTCTTTTAGGCAAGCACAATCCAAGAATTTCTTTGTTGTTTTTTTGCTTGATTGGAAGCAAACTCATAGGCCAAAACAATTCAAAGATACCTTCTCTCTAAAATCCATTATCAAAGATCTCATATTTTCGAAGCTAAAAAATCATGCATCTTGCCATACACAACTTAGTGCAATGCACTTTGCTTAAATAAAACAAATAACAAGATTGATGATAGACATAGTATTTTAATTTTAGGAAAAGAATAGTTTAATGAACAATGATCCAATTCTATTTACCCAAAAAAAGCCTGCATGAAATAAATAATTGTATTATTTTTTCCAAAAATCCCATTAAGTATTTATTTATCTTGCTACCATACACAAGTCAAGAATTCCCCTCGAATTTCTCAAATGAGCTCAACTAGAGCCTAATCAACAATAAGGTCAAAGTATTTAAGTCCAACTCCAACTAAAGATACTCTTAACTAAACCATAAACCAATTCTTCTAGAACCACACCAGTTGTCCCAACTTGCTTAAGTGGTCAATCGTGAGTGGTGGAAAATTCTTTTTACATCGATCTATCACTTATTCTCCACCACTCATAGACTCTTAGTCGACCACTTCAGAGTTGTAGAAAAATTTTGACACAAAAATTGTGTCCCTAGACTTTCTTGACCGTAGACAAAGTAAGATAGTGCTATAAATGAGATAACACTATAACCATTAAAGAGCTGACCTAAACTCCAAATTGAGGTCTAAATTCCAACTTAACAACCATCCCATAAATTAATAACAAGGCAGCCAACAATTAATTTGAATCCTTCATGTTAAAGTTCTTGTGTGATTGTGATCGATTGAATGATGAGTGGGGGTATCAAAGAGAGAGTAAATACAAGGTTAACGTGGTTCATCCTAATGGCTTACGTCCACGGCATAATGCCTTTAATGGCTTCATCTTGTCTATTAAGCTCTTTAGTTTACAATGAAACCATTGTGTGGTTTATATACTAGACTAATCCTAAGCTAACCATAGACTAACTCAATGTTAATTTGCTTGTTCTATTAGTACATGGGCCTACAATTGGTTCGGCCACTTTGCCATTATATGTCTAAAAAAATAATAATAAAAAAAACCCAAAAACCCGAACCCAGTGAAAGAAGAAGGAAAAAAAAACTTAGCCAACAGAGACCAGTGAAAGAAGAAGAAGAAGAAAAAAAAAAAAACAAAAAAAAGAACCCAGCCAACAGAGACCAGTGAAAGAAGAAGAAAAAAAAAAAGAAAGAAAGAAAAAACCCAACCAATGGAGACCAATGAAAGAAGAAGAAAAAAAAAAAAAAGAAAAACAAAGAAAGAACCCAGCCAACGGAGATAGTGGAGAAGAAAGAAAAAAAATGGTCAAAAGTTGCGGCTGACCCTAACAGTGGGTCCTCCATGTATGTTTAATTACAAAAATTCCATTGAAAACAGAGTTATAAAAATTGAAAACAGCTAAAATGTGTTTTTCAGTTTCCATAACTTATAACTCAAAAATCAGAGAATTGAATGATGGAAACAAAAAACTAGAAACAGAGTTATGTGATCCCAAACGGACTTCTCAGCTATGAGTCCCACCATTTTTGAGTTATGAATTATGGAAACTGAAAACTCATAACTCAGTTTTCTCAACTCAATTTTCAAAACTCATAACTTAAACTCAAAACCTATAACTCATAACTCAAAACCCACTATCACTCAAAAACTCCAAAATTTTTGTTTGTTAACAAAACTCAGTCATATATCTTAACTTTTTGGTCCACCTTTTGCCAAAATGATGGAGCCCACTGATCAGTCTTTTTCAACTGTCTTCTTCCCTTACCCGCATGACTCTACATGAAGAACAAGAAACCCACACCCAAACCCAGTTTCATCACCACCACCAACAGCAAACCCAGATTCCATTACCATCAACACCACCAACAGCCACACAAAAAATCCAAAAGAATGCATAGAAAACCCACAACCAAATCCCACATCGCTAAAGAAAAAGAAGAACAACGTAGAGCAAAAAGCAAATAGAAGCCAAAAAATGGAGCTCCAACCCAAAACAATGAAACAACAGCGAAGTAAAAGCTGATATCGCCGGCGAAGCTTCTAATCTTGAGGTCCACGTGTCTCACAATCCCACTTGGGCTCAGTCCGACGTCATTTCTTGAATCCCTTCTTCTCCTCTCCAACATGAAGGTCTGGTCTTGCTCTCTCTCTCTCTCTCTGATGCCACACAAAAAATCCAAAAGAAAAAAAATGAAAGGTCTGGGTTAAGGTTGGATTGGAGACCCAAATTATGACTTGTGGTTGATCGGAGAACCAAATCACGAACTTGGATCAGAATCCTTAGATCGGAGATGAACAAATTTGGGCTGAGCTTGATGGTGATGACTTGTGGTTGCTGGTGGTGGTTGCTCGTGATGGTGACGACTGGCGTGGTGGTGGCGACAGCTTATGGAGAAGCAATGAAGGGTCAGTGAGAAGAGAGAGCTCTAGGTAAAAGAAAAAAAAAATGAAAAAGGAGAAGAGATAGAGAAGAATGGGTTGGAGAGAGACGTTACTTGATGGGACAAGTCATATGGGTGGGTCTCATTCTTTGCTTAATTTTACAAAAATGCCACTGAAAATCAAGCCAAACAATAATTTTTTTGTGGGACCCACGTGTTTTGAGAACTCAGTTATGGAAACTAAGTGATATGATCCAAAATCACCCTTATCCAAATAGGCCCTTATTATCTAGAAGCATATTATCTATTGAATACTAAAAGTCCATTGGATTGGTTTTAGAGATAGGAACTACTGTGCAAGCATTTCTTCATGAATCAAGTTTCACAAAGGGCTTAGGAAGGTAAAAATAATATATATATATATATATATATATCTAAATGTTGAATCGTAATATTTATTGTAGGGTTAAGGGCTAAAATCACATATTGGGCCTTGGGCCTTGGCCGAGAGCATGATTAGTCCGAGGACGAACGAATGGAAATGGATGGTTCAAACTCAAGACTCAAGGAGCAAGATACGAATAGGAAAGTGGTCCGAGGAGGAATATCCCCTCGAATAAGCTAAGCACAGATCAGATATAGATCCCAATGATCAAAGTGACCTTCTAGGGAGCTCTAATGATAGTGACGTGCATCATGAACATAAGAGAAGGATGGGAACTCAAAAATATCTAAGAGAAAGCTGCTACCACTACATTGAATGCCTTATAGCTAACTTTCTAACCGCATTTATGTGGAGAAGACCCCTAAACAGTGCTACCTTGGCAACCCCAACTCACAAAAAAGCTAGAAAGGGTGTCTGATGGAACAAGCACTCAAGTAGTGACTCAAATGATCAACAAGTGTAGGATCAAAATCATCCAAAGGGAACTATATAATGGAAGAGGTCTTTCATAGAAAAGGGGGTCGAAAAAATAGAAAAAGAATACTGTAGCAATCAAAATTGCACTTGTACTTTGTTTAATTGATTTATATGAAAAGTTACCTTCTCAGACAATGAATTCATTTAGATCAGTGTTTCTTGTTCTTGTTTAACCATCCTCCAAGTCAATATTAGCTGTTGTCCAATTCATTAAGGCCTAGTTCTTTGACCCATTCTTTACAAATTTATTGTGCTAGGCTCACTGGGCCAAGATCTCATACATTTTGAGCTTAGGCTAAAAATTTGTCCCTATATTTATTATTGCTACGCTCCTATTGAGTCACATCAACGGCTATCATTATCCACCCACTTTCAACATTCTCTCTCTTATTTTTAATTATTTAAAAAAAATTAATTTAACAACTTATTATTATTCTTTCTCTAACTTTTCCATTCCCTCTTACCTTTTCATCTCCCCACTACTATCTACCTTAATATCACTTTTCCTCTACCCCTTTATCTTCCCTTATTTTTTGCTTTTTTTATTCCCCTCCTCTTATTATAAATTTCTAAAATTTTCTTTTTCATTCTATTCATAGTTTTTTCAAACACAAAATGTTATTTCTCTCTTTTTCCCCTCTCTCATTTTTTTTTTTTTCATTTTTGGTGGATTTTTTTTAAAATATATTTTTCTTGCGTCTTTACTTTAAGTTGTTATCTTTTTTTATTCTTTTTGATTTCATAGATGTTCATAATGCATTATGAAAGCTCACTTAGTGTGTAATACACTGGTATGTGTTATCAAAGAGGAAATTGAAGAACTCAGCAAAAAACCTCTCCACTACCCTCCAAGTGGTAAATGATCCACTAGAAAATTAGTTGGGATACATGAATAGCAATAGACCCTCCAAGCCTAATCTACCCAATGCACCTAAGCCCTCCAAGCTTCTTGCTCCAATAAGGTTACGCCTAACCATGTCTACTCTAGCTTACCGTATTCCGTAATTAGCCCATTGCATCAACCAATATGAATTGGTTCTCTCTTGAACTGCTTCCCAAACACCAAGAACCTTCTCACTACTTTGAATTTGGTGAGATAACGATTTGGCTTAAGATCCTCTCATGGGTATGACACTAGAGAGGCTGAGAGTAGAGGAATTTAGAGAATCAAATGTATAAGATTGTGGACGAATCAATCTTATTTTTCTCTAGGTTTTCTCTCTCAAAATTCTCTCTGGAAGCTCTCTACATTTTGTGGGTATAAGGGTATTTATAGTAGGGTATGAGATGGAATGTGAAAAGTCAATTTTCAGCAAAACAGGGTGCACTGGCGACTTACTTCGCTACTAGGATGAGTCATGAGTTCTAGTCACAAGTTACCAGATTGGCTAGACTGTACTTTTTATCCTGTAGTAATCTAGTTGTCCTAACCCTTCAATTTTCTGCATGCTTCACACTTGTGCTACATTTTGGCAAGTCACCACTTGCAAGTTAGTCACGAAATCCAGTCACGAGTTGCCTCTTAATGCACACACTTGATCAATTCTTCACACTTTCTCACACACAACCCTTACATTATTCCCACCAAATATAGGGTTTCTAAATGCTGAATTACAAGCAAATTTGGCACAGAATAAAGCCAACACATAGTTGAATAAATTCAACTTTACACATTATAAAGATAGTATACAAAAATATAATGTTATTTTATTACATAACATGATTTGGATAATTTGGTTTTTATATTGTATTTTTTTTTACTTTTTTTCTTCTTATATTATTTTCTATAAATTTCTTATTATTCTTTCTCTCTCTCTTGAAAAGTGTCTTGTCATTGTCTTCCCTACGATTGTCTACAAATTACATATAACCCTAACACTACATAACTCCAATACATAGCAACAAAAGTGTCTTGACATAGTCTTCATTAACTGCCCCTACCCTTGCCCCTGCCTCTCTCACCACAGCTGGCCTTTCCACCTCTTGTTTTACATTTTTGAGTCCTAGCTGCATTACCTCTTCCTCTCAAAGTAGATCCTCTAGTAGCAGGTGGTCTTGTAGGCTACAAGGTACAAGAATTCACATGTTAGCTACCAGTATCATAGTTTTATGAAGAAAACATCAAACCTAAAACTACAGTACCTGTGAAAATGGTGCTCTAGTGTCCCATGTTTCTGCAGGGATGTGTGGTGTTGGCTACCTTGAAGCGAACTAAGGAGCTCCTCTAACTGTGTACCTGAAGTTTGAAGAGTACCACTGACTTGGTTATTGTGACCATGAAGTCTAAGTTGGTGGCTGTGGAGCTAGTATCTATGACCCTACTACCTAGTTGGATGAGGATGAGGCCATAGTGTAAGGCTAATGTGTTGGTGGGGGTTGAGATGATGCTAAAGGTTGAGATGAGGATGAGGCTTAGGAAGCAGATTGGGCCTGAGATGAGGATGGGGCTTGTTTGCATGTAGAAGGCCTTCCACTTCCCTGCAACCAAATATGAGCATGTTTATAGTGTCAGTTATTAGCATTTTGCATTTAATAAAAAAAAATTTGTGAAAACTTACAGATTTTTCTTTATGCAATCTCTTCCTCCTCTCCCATGGTGTTTCACTAGTGACATTTGCCTTGCATCCCCTTGCATTGTGCCACCCCTTTTGACACCTTCCACACCTCATTGGCTTGTTTGCTTTAGACACCTTATAAGGGTTCCTTGGCTCATCAACATCTCTCTTCCTCTTCACGGGTGGCCTGCCTGGTAGCTTGTAGGTGCAACAGGCTTGGGTTGGCCACTTGACATCCACTTAGACTGCCAGGCATAGGAGGTGTGGGTGTCTTGCATGTCTCCACAAAAGCACCCTTGTAGTAGCATGGATGGGTGTAGTCTTCTAGTTTCTCATGATTCACAAAAATGGTTGCAACTTCATGCTTGCAAGGGATTCTTGTCAAGTCCCATGCTCTACAATTGCATGTCCTCCCCACCAAGTCCACCACATGCCTTTCCCGCTCATCATCAACCTCATACATAAACCTCCCAAATGGCATTACACAAAAGCTCTTAGACTCTAATTTTAACTTCTCTAACTTGTCCTATATGCTTGGACACAACTTGCCACCATACTTTTCTATGCCAATCTTCTTTATATACAGCCTACTCATAAGCCTAACTCTAATCCACTCCAGCATTGATAAGATTGGCTTGTCTCTAGCCTTCACAATCGTAGAGTTAAAACTCTCACTCAGATTGTTTACCAGAAAATCTGTCAAAGCTTTTGGAGAAAAGTGGGATCTGGTCCACTGTGCAAGCTCTATATTAGCGAGGTATTTCCAAGCTTCTTCATCCAAACTCTTAAGATGCTCTATCCCCCTCTTAAATTCCCTGACTAATGTTGTGTCAGCACACCTCCACAGTACACTCTTCAATTTCATGCCCTTGTGGTTAACCTTGAAGTTGTTGTATATGTGCTTCACACAATACCTATGCTCCACAGTTGGGAATAAAGTTTCCATTGCAAGTAGAAGGCCCTACAATCAAGTAAGCAAGTAAGCATTCAAGTAAGCAAGTAAGCAAGTAATGAAGTCATGAACATGAGTTAGATGATAATACCTTATGCCTGTCACTAATGAAAACCAAATTGAGCTCCTCTGGCTTGCCAATGTCATTTGCAAACTGCTCCAAGAACCTGATTCAGTTGTCCTTGTTCTCTTGCTCAACCACAGCCATTGCCACTGGGAATATATTGTCATTTCCATCCTTGACAATAACAGACAATAATTGCCCACCAAACCTACCCTTCAAGTGGCATCCATCTAGCCCAACAAAGGGTTTACAACCACCTAGAAAACCAACTTTCTGAGCATTGTACCTAATGTACATCCTTTTAAACTTGGGTTCTGCATTCTCATTTTCCATCTCTATTTGGATAATCACCTTACTTCCTATATCTATCCTCCTTATCATTTCTACATAATCTTTAAGTAAGGCATATTGAGCCTCTTCATTCCTAGTAATCAAACCCCTAGCTGCCTTCCTTGATCTATACATCTGACTAATATTTAAATCAAATGAAATCTACTACATCACATGGTGTTTAACACCTGAGACCTCCCAATTAGGATTCTTACCAAAATCCTCCAAATACCTGTTTACCACATAGACTAATGTAACTTGCCTATTTTGAAATGTCAGGGAGTAGGTACACTCAGGATTAAATATTTTGATCTCAAATGTGCACTCTCCAGTCACCAATGAGGCATAACACCTCCATTCACAATTGTTCTTACAATATACAGAAATCTTCTTCTTCTCATTCAACTTCCACTTGATATCAATGTGATGTTGAATCACATACTCCCTCAAAGCCTTCCTAAACACCTTGGAGTTTGGAAACTTCATCCCTACCACCAACCTAACATTTTCCATATCAGTCCTTTCATTGAATTCTAGGTTGCCAAGCCTCTGCTCATCATCAGAACCATCTACACTTGCAATATCATCCTCTAAAGCTGGTTCAGCCCACTCTTCATCTAAATCTATGTTTGGAGGAGGAACATTGCTTGGGCCAGGTGTATCTGGGTTTAGCTGAGGTGTATTAGTGTTTGGATGAGGTGTATTAGTAGTTGGTTGAGGTGTATCAGTGGTTGGAATAGTGTTAGGGTCAGATGGAACTATGTGAGGTGGAGAAGATTCACCAAAAATGTCATCAGCAAAGTCTTCTCCTTCCAAACCTTCATTCAATCAATCAAACTCCTCCTCTACCTCCACACTAGCATCACCCCCTGTAGCAGCTCCTACACCACCCCCTACACCAGTCTCTGCACCAACCCCTACACCCTTTATAACAGCCCCTGCACCATCAGGAACTTTAATTGCAAGTGGAGCGTGACCACTCTCCACATACAGTATGATGGTGTCTCTTGGGCCTCCCTCATTAAGCTTGCACATGGGCACCACATCTTTATTATCTTGTATGAGGCTCAAGTCTTGCTCCAAGTTGCTCCCAGGACCTAAATAATGAACCCTACATGGTTCATCAATCCCCAATTCCTCACATATACCTTCTATTTCAAAATAACTAAGCCTATCAGGATCCCTATACACTATTTCAACTAACCCACCAAAGTATTCTAAACTGGGGTTCCACAGAAAAGTACCCCTATAATTAACCTCAAATTTCACTTCCTCATCAACCATCTGCAATAACAAATTACCATTTGACACGTACACAATCACCAATTAAAAAATTGTAAACAATAGACACAAACACACATCAGACGGACCACATTTTCTGCTTTGCTTTTGTTTCAATTTTACTAATAAGCACATGCAAACACTAAAATTTTAAACCCAACAGAAACTTGGGTCCACTGTGAGACACAATGACCATGATAGACAAAATGCCCATAAACAAACACAAATCCAAACAACAGGTGGTCACATTTTTCATAAACATCAACAAATACAACCAATATTCTCATTACACTACATGTAACATTGACCACTGACTGATTACTCAAAAAACAATAAAACAACCACAAGCCCAAATTAAAAACCCAAACAGTGATTGATTTCTTACTAGGATTTTAGTCCCTCGAACAACCCGTTGCTCATATAGATTTATACTTGTAGCACTATTTCAATATCAAATGCAAAATGGGTTTTTTATAGGGATTTTCATGTTTCTAGGGCTCGTGAGGAAAATATTCAATGATTCGTGTTTTTGATCCGTGTTATATTCTGATTTTTAATAAAAGGGTGTTTTTCTAACGTCTGACGGTGAGGTGGGTAAGAGATGGGTAACAGATTGAAGTTTAGATAGGCAAAGTGTAAAGTTTTAAACCATAGGTAGGCAAACTAAAAATAGGTCATATCACAAGTGGGTTTACTGTAATTATCCCTTAAAAAAATGAGTAGCAGACTTTACTCAAAGCAGAGGATGTGAATGCCCATTCCATTGGCCAAACAATCATACATGGTAGAAACTGACTTTTCATGCTTACATAAATATCTTTTATTTCTTCTCCTTTTCACTCCCTTCTTGAATGAACAACTCATCTTCTTCTTCCCTAATTTGTTTTTCTTTTATTGTGTTGGTGAGATAACACTTTAGGTAGCCTTCAATTAAGTAGTTAATACAACATATGAAGAAACTACTTAAGATAAATGCTTAAGCTAATAGATTAGCTCTAATTGAGTGTATTTTCTTTTCTATATTATTTGTGGTTCTTGATTTACCTATGTATTTCCAATGGCCTCAAGCATTACTAAAAATTTCATAGGAATAGAATCTACTATGGAAAAATTGATCCCTTCATATTTAGGTTTTGAGAATAATGTTTTCATTATAGGGATTTATTATATGGGGGGATTGCGAAAGACAACTCTTGCTAGAGTTGTTTATGACAAATTTCGTAGTCAGTTTGAAAGTTCTAGCTTTATTGCTAGTGTTAGGGAAGATTCAAAAAAACATGGTTTGCATAAATTACAACAACAGGATCTTGTAGACATTTTGGATGACAGAGATATATGTATAAATAATGTTTATGATGGAGTTGACATAATCAAGAAGAGGTTATGTTGTTAAAAAGTTGTACTTGTTAAGATGATGTTGACCATTTAGGCCAATTAGAAAAATTGGCTAGTGAGCATGGCTGGTTTGGATTGGGGAGTTGGATCATTATAACAACTAGTGATGAATGTGTGTTGATCCAACATTGTGTGCATAAGAGATATAATCCTAATGGATTAAATGATGATGATGCTCTAAAAATTTTTTGTTTGAAAGCCTTCAAAAATGAGCAACCCAAAAAAAGTTATATACAACTCTCCCAAGAAGTTGTGAAATATGCTACTGGACTTCCATTAGCTCTTGTTACTTTGGGTTTCTTTTTGGTTGAAAGAACAATAGATGAATGGCTAAGTGCGTTGCGCTATTTTAAAAAATATAAATGGGAAATATTTAATATACTTAAAATAAGTTACAATGGACTAGAGGAAATGGTGAAGGAGATATTCTTAGATATTCATGTTTCTCTAGAAAATATGGGAATAAAAATCTAGTAATACAGATATTAGAGGATTTTGATTTTAATGCAATATATGGTATAAGTGTTCTCGTGGAAAAATCTCTCCTAACCATGGATAACAATGGATATTTAGGGATGTGTGATCTACTAACCGAAATGGGTCAAAAAATTATTTGTTTTGAATCAGGTGGAAATCTTGGAAAGCAGAGTAGGTTGTGGCTTAGTGAGGAGTTGCAATATGTATTAGAGAACAATATGGTAAGAAAAATGACGAAGCTATAATTTTATTTTAGTGAATAAGATTGAGTAGGTATAGTAACATAATTTTGTTCAATAAATTAGTTCTTTAAAAAAAAAATTCAATAGGTAAGTGGTTACGTAAGTACTTAAGTAGCAAATAAAGAACAAAACATTCATTTACCATGCTGATATATTGCCAATGATGATATCTTATATTTTGAAAAAAAAAAATCTCTTTGTAACTCTTTATAAAATTGAACTTAGTTTTCTTGACGTAATGTACTAATTATTCTGGTTACTACCTATAATAGAAGGCTATCTTCACTTTTTTCTTTTTTTTTTAAACATATAAAAAAAAAATCATTCTGTAGGTTTTATTTTTTTAATTTACTTTTCCATCACTTTCAAAGCAATGGTGTGATTTCAGATTCTTTTTCCCCAGTTGCTCTTGAATTTCTAAAAGGTGGAAGTGCACCTTTCTAGTTTTAATGTATGAATTTTAAACAGATTAATAAGAAAAAAAAAGACTTTAAAATAAGAAGTAATACAATCTATTGACCAGCCTTACTATGTAGTACATTTTACTATGAACATATGATATTGTACTAGATCTATTAGTTACAAATAGGACTCTTTAGTATCCGTTTGAGTTACTTTTATGAAAATTCATGTTTTGAAAATTTTAGAAGTTTTGTTTTGAGAATGTGTTTTTTCAAAATGAATTTAAGTGCTTGGTAAAATACGTAGAAAGTATTGTTGATATGAAAAATTGCAATGTGAAAATGCAATTTTCTCTTTTTTATCCACAAAAATCGCAATGCCAAATGGTATATAATTTGAATTACATTTTACTATTTTTAAATGTTAAATTTGAGGTAGAGTCCACCATATGGGAGGGGCTTTAAGGGGAGGAGGAATAAAAACTATATATTTTTAGATCGTTTATATATGGAAAACTTAGGGAGTAGATTTTTTTTTTTTTTTTTTTTTTTACAGCTTTAACGTGGTATAAAACTTTGAATAATTCTAGTATTCTTATCATTTGATTGTGCAAATCACCAAGCCTTTGCTTTCGAAATCTTAGGCAATAGAAGTAATGCAAGCCATAGTTATCACACACAGGGACAGGGAAGAGGATTTTAATTTTGAAGAATTTCCTGAAGGGTTTGAACACAAGGACAGGGAAGAGGATTTTAATTTTGAAGAATTTCTTGAAGGGTTTTCAAAGATGTCTAATCTTTGATTGCTGATAATTGATAGCCTGTATGTTCCTAATGACCAAAGACATCTTGCTCTTCCTAATAACC
Organism: Quercus engelmannii; assembly: GCA_029955605.1. Classification (NCBI taxonomy): domain Eukaryota; kingdom Viridiplantae; phylum Streptophyta; class Magnoliopsida; order Fagales; family Fagaceae; genus Quercus; species Quercus engelmannii. The sequence goes on along the minus strand of JARPSG010000006.1, from coordinate 61,855,168 downwards.
TAAAATATCTTTCGTGACGTACTGTTCCTTTAAATGTTTGGCATCCAGTCTCAAACGAATGGCGTTTGTTCAACTTCACATGCCGCATAGCAAATTTGAATATCTTTGGGAAGGAGTAATGGTAATTTTGTTCTTTAACTGCCCTTTTTGTAATATTTATTATTATTTCTCTATTTTTAAAGTGTAGCTACAAATACAAATACAAATACATTCCTGGTGTATTTGAGCTTCCTTCTTTCATTTATAATGCTATTTTAATTTAAAATAATTATTTACTTATTGCTAAACTAATTTCTACTTTTAATGAAAACTCTTTTTAATTTATATTTTGGTAATAGCGTGCAGTCAACTTAAAGTTCATTGATCTTAGTTAGCAAGCTTAGGTATTTACATCTGGAAGAATGCAAATTTCTTACCGATCTTCCCACCATGTGTGCTGTAATGCAGTCCCTTACGGTTCTTGATCTTCATGGTTGCAAAAGAATCAGTTCGTTTCCAAAATTTACAGGAATTATGAAAAGCCTACTGGAACTCAAATTGTGTAAGACTACTATTAAGAAAGTAGCACCCTCATCAATCGAGTGTTTGACGGCCCTTACTTTCTTAGATCTAAGTTTATGCTCAAAACTAGAATCGTTGCCAAGGCTTCCATCAACTGTAAGATACATAAAGGTTAAAGGTTGTTCTTTACTAAAATGGTCACCAGAACAGCTCCGACTGAGTAACTGGTTACAACCTTTCTCCCAATGGCTTCTATTTGATGAGAGCGGCAATCAAGTGAGATTTACAAAATTGTTCCATTTCCTATAGGTAATCTCTTCTCATATCAATCTTCTGTTTTTCTCTCTCCCTAGTAGGAGTCTTTCTTCCTCTCGTTCTTTGAATACGAGCTATTCCTTCCCAAAGCTTTCCTTTTTGGGTTGTATAGTTTTTCTAGTTGTTCTCTTTAGGCAAGTGTAAATTATTTTGGTCATGGACCCAAGCATTCTCTCTAGTTTACAGAACCTACAACTCACAAAAGAAGAAGAAGAAGCTATTCCCATCTCAGTTTCAAACTGTCGGGGCCTTTTGGAAGAATGTTCCCTCAGCCTCTTTGGGCGGCTCCTTGCTGATCGGCAACAGAACCAACGTGCTTTGAAGAACACCCTCAGATCAGCATGGAAAATGGGTTCAGATATGAGGATTGTGGAAGTTGGAAACAATATACTCCAATTCAAGTTTAGCTCAAAATTCCAGATGGAGTGGGTTGAGAGGTGTGGGCCTTGGTGCTTTGACAACAACCTCCTATTGCTCTGTAGATGGAAAAAGGGACTGACTTCCACAAACATTTCCTTCACCCATTCTCCATTTTGGGTACAAATTTGGGGTCTCCCCTTTGAGCATATGTCACTGGACGTTGGGAAAGAAATTGGTAGCAAGCTAGGTACTTTTTTGGAAGTTGATAGGCGTTCATGGCAATCTGACCAGGCAAAGTTCATGAGAGTTCGTGTAGAGCTGGAAATTGATAAGCCTCTAAGAAGAGGAGCTTATATTGTAAGCTCTGAAGAGGAACGACTATGGCTCACATTCAAGTACGAAAGGCTTCCTACGGTTTGCTTCATCTGTGGGAAGCTTGGGCATGATAAAAAACATTGCCCAGCAGCAAGGGACTGGCAGACAGCTTGCCATCAATATGGGGACTGGCTAAGGGCGAGGTGGAATACAAAAATGGCAACCAAGGAAAGAAACCTAAACAATGAGATGGTTCGTATGACCTCCGGTGAGAATGATGCTCTGCTCTTGACCGGATAGGGGTCTGTTTCTGCATCAGCTTCTCTTCAACCTTCTGGTCTTGTGGGCGGGAAGAGTACTCTAGAGAAATGTGACTCCTGGGGGAAAGGAAACTCCACATGTGCGGATGGAAATCTTGTTGGAGAAGTACAAGCTACCGGGGGACCAACTGAGCTGCTGAAGACTGCTGTGACAGGACAGGTTTTGGGCGCCTTGGGTTTCCTTGAGACATCACGTGATCAGCTAAGGCAGCTCCCAACTGATGACTCTTTCTCTCATGGGCCAAAAAGCCTTGCTTCTCAAAGCCCAAAAGGCTCTTTCTTGTAGGGAAGCCCGAGTACAAAAGCTCCATCAGAAACAAATGAGAAAGAAAAAACTGAGCTGTTGAATGCGGCCTTGTCTGCCCCTGTTGGTGTTATTTTTCAGGCTAAAGCTCAAGGAAAAGGAAAACAAATTTTAGGCAAAGGCAATCTGAAAAAAGTAGCTCGTGCAAAAGGGAAAGCCAGTGATGACCAAACTCTCGCGCAAATGCTAAAATCTGGAGCAAAGCGTTGGAGAGCGACTGAAGTTTCAGAGGAAGAGACCATTAGGGCTTCTAAACGCCTATGCGAACCAGTCAACTTGGGTCCTGCAATTGATGCTTGATCTTGTCTACACTTTGGTGCTTTTGGAACCTTGGGCTTTTCTCTGTTTGTTTGTATTGTCTTCTTGAAAAGGGTGTTCAACAGGATTGTTTTATTGTTAAGTTGCTTAGCTAGCTGGTTCATTTTAGTTGTGCTTTGGTTGTTTTGGTTTGCTGGCCTTGCGCCTGTAGGTTAGGCCCTTTGGGTCCGTTTTCCTTTTTGTCTTTCCTGTTGTATGCCAATTTCGTGAAGCAATGAAATCTCTGTTCCCTTTCAAAAAAAAAAAAAAAAAGGTAATCTCTTCTCTCTCTCTCTCTCTTGAATAGTTAAATAATAACAGTTTACAATAGTTGTGTTTTGGTTTGGGTACAGGGACTCCTTTGTCGTAAAGCCGTTTTTAGATGGATCTATTATTCCATCACGTTTAGCTGTAAGAGCATTTGCAGCAGTGAAGCTTAAAGAGGGGAATTCAATAAGCATAAAGGTGCCTTTAAATTGGTATAATAGTAAATGGATAGGATTCGCTCTCTGGGCATCACAATCAGGTGTTGTAGACGTGAAATATGGTATTAGAGCTTATGTGATAGCCCTTGGTGATATGCCTCAGAATCACTGTGCCTCTGAACATTTTACTACCTATATAAGTGATGAGAATAGTATTTGCTTATTGTATTTGTCTCGTGATGATTGGTTTGCTACTGTTGGGAATGATGAATGCAGTCAACCATAAGTCAACCATATATACAAGGAGGGAGTGTAGTGTCAATTTGATATACAAGCAAGGTGTGGACAAGTTCAACAAAACAGATGCACAGTGTTTGATTAAGAGCTTTGGGGAAGTATCCATCTATAAATTAACTGGTAAAAGTCCATCTCAACCATCCTTCCCATTAATGGCCAATCCTGTTCTATCTTATTTTCTTTCTTACTATACATCTGGTTTTGTCATTGGCAAGTAAGTCAAGTCATTTTTCTAAGTCAAGTCATTTTTCTTTTTCTTCTTTTAGCTCACCATGAGCAAGCATATATATTCTTCATAATCATTGGTGTCATGCTTTCCAAAATAGGTAGGACGCAAATTCAAATTGCACTCATTAGTAATGAGTGAATTATTATAATAATCATCATACTAACTCTGGTTTTCACATATATGCAACTGGTGATGATGTTGACGTACATATAGTCAATGATGATGATGATGGTGGATATATAGTCGGTGAAGATGATGATAATGTACTTATAGTTGGTGATGATGATTTTGATGATGATGATATATAGAGTTGGTAATGATAATGATTGACATGACTGCAAAAGATGACACCTAAGTGCTGTTTATACTTAGACTATCTTTTATTCATTGGATGAATTTCAATCAAGGCTTAGGCAATTAGATGTGTACATGCATTTCAATCAGCATAACCATGTTTTAATCCATTTGTATTTGGTTTATTTACAATGATTTGGAAACTTGTTCAAGTGGCATATTTGTGCATCTTGTTTCAAAATGAAAATGGAGTTGAAGATCTACTTTTACAGGGGATCTAGCTATAGACAAATAATGAGTTATAAGGTTTTACTAATAATATTTCTTCTTGGATGAATTTCAAGTGAGTTTAGTGCTATTGGATTGCATACAAGCATTACTTCAGGTAACTTTGTCACATTTCTCTCTTCTATGTGGATTTGAGTTAATGTCTATGAGACTGTGATTTGTGAATTTTGAAGCAGAACTTTAAGGTTATAAGTTTTTATCAATCTAGCTATGGTATGAAATAAGCATTAATTTAAGTATTCTGTCTTGAATATTTTCCTTGCAGAGCAAAAGTTGCAAGTTTCAAACAAGTTCACTTGTAAAATATTATGCTTTTTAGATTATAACGGACCCCTACATATTCAAGAGGAAATGTCCTATTAGCAGTTATGCTTGCCTTTAAACCGTGTTATTTTCTACTACGCATCAAGGGTTATTAGAGGGCGTGTTTGGCAGCATTTAGGAGCCTAGTTTGCAGTCTAGTATGTACCTTTTTGGCATTTGTTGTACACTTGAGAGGGAAAGGCCGTTGGATCATATTCTTGATAGGGTCTATTGAACAAGCATTTCTGTTTGCTCTTGGAACAAATTTAATTAATAGGAAAAAACAGATTAATGGGCAATCTTTGAAGTTGTTCCTTTCTTTAAATTTGCTTCCCTAACCCATCATTTCCCTCTTATTGTGAAATTTATTTTCAGTTTACTTAATGGGCATTCAAAATACAAGTGTGCCCTACATTCCATAGTTTTCTTGTAGAATACATAATTTAGATCACCTATGTAACCCGAATCCAGCATTTTGTCCAGAGTACCTAACTATTCCTCATTACTAGCCAACAATAGAATGCAAGTCCTATAATAGATTGAGAGAATCAAATGATTTTCCTCAGTTGATTTTCATTTTTATTTTCTCGTTTCTAGTTTTTCTGTTTCTACTTTCTTAAGTTTATTGTTAATGAAATTTTCTTATCCATAGAAGAAAAAAAAAAAAAAAAAAACCTGCAAAACAATACTGGAAGGGACTCTCACCAGAGAAACTCCACCTTTAGTGAAAGTTCAAAAACGTGTAAAAACACCTTTGAACGTTTAGACCCCCAAATTAAAACTTAATCAATTCAAGCAATATGTCAAACAACAAGTGTGCGGAAACTTAACATATGCTAACATACGAAATTGATTAAATACTATCTAAGCCATAACAAATTAAAATCCACAGCAGATAATTTAAAGGCAGAGATAGAGGAAGGAAGATGCAAACACAAAGACAACACGCGATGTGTTATCGAAGAGGAAACCGAAGTCCTCGGCGAAAAACCTCTCCGCCGCCCTCCAAGCGGTAATCAATCCACTAGAAAATATAGTTGGGATACAAGGACAGCAATAGACCCTCCAAGCCTAATCTACCCAGTGCACCTAAGCCCTCCAAGCTTCTTGCTCCAACGAGGTTGCGCCGAACCTTTTTCTTTTCTAGCTTCCCGGATTCCGCTACTAGACCGTAGCATCAACCAATGAAGATTGGCTCCTTCCTAACTGCTTCCCAGAAATCCAAACGACTGTCTCACAATGAAGATGATGGTGAGAACCAGGTCTGGTATAATGCCTCTCAAGGATTTAACAATGGAGAGGAAGAGAGATGAGGAATTTGAAGAGATTCTGATGTAGAGATTGTGGGTGAAACAATCTGGTTTTTCTTTAGGGTTTCTCTCTCAAAATTCTCTCTGGAAGCTCTCTTTCAATCGTGGGTAATAGGGGTATTTATACTGGAGTGGAGAGGAATGTGAAACGTCAGAATTCTACAAAACAGGGGTGGCTCGCGGCTTGACTGAGTCGCGAGATCCAGTCGCGAGATAACCGTATGCCAGTTGTCCTGTTTTGTCCTGTAGTGCTCCAGCTAGCAGACTGTTCACCTTCCAGCATGCTTGGCACGTGAGGTTGCTTCTGGCGGCTTGAAGCCGCGAGTCACCCGCGAGACCCAGCCGCGAGACTCTGTTTTCTTGCACACTCTTGAGCAAACTTCACTCTATCTCACTCACTACCCTTACATCAAACCCACCTAAATACAGGGTTACTAAATGCTGAATTACAAGCAAATTTGGCACGGAATAAAGCCAATTAAATGGTTGAATAAATTCAACCTTACATTTAGGTTCTTTACAATTAGACCAACCACTTCTTGATTGTGGCTTACCTTTCGGAATTGATTGTTCAGACCAACCATATGTGCTGTCATGTTGGTGTCTTCAGCTTTCTTTACATTCCAATCGCTTCTGCATTTGTGCCAATGCCCTGCTTTTATCAGCGTAGATTAGAAGGCACACCTTTAGATTTACCAATTGCTAATGAGATATATGTATCCATAGTAAAGCTACAAAATTTCTTAGCTCAATCTAGTGTTGGGCTATCCAAACTTTGGTCATGTTGAAACTAGACTACCTTTGTCCTTGACTGAACCTCAGCTAGACTAATTAGTCTATGTTTTATTTTGGATTGAGATCATGCTAGTTCACAATTCTACGTGAACTTCATTAACTTGCTAAAATCAACAACATAAAATCTATTAATTTACTGAAAGTTTAATAAGTGTATAAAACACCTTGAACGTTTAGACCCCCAATTTACAAATTACCAATTTAAGCTTAATATCAAACAATTAATGTGCGAAAAATGAACGTAAGCTTAATACAAAATTGATAAACAATCTAAACCAATTAAATTCACATCCACAGCAGAAATTAAATCGAAAAGATTAAGGGAAGAGAGATGCAAACACAAGGATAACACTCGATGTGTTATCGAAGAGGAAACCGTAAAACCTCTCCGCCACCCTCCAAGTGGTAAACAATCCACTAAAGAATATAGTTAGGATATATGAACAGCAAAAGACCCTCCAAGCCTAATCTACCCAATGTACCTAAGTCCTCCAAGCTCCTACTCTAACGAGGTTATACCGAACCTATTTCTTCTTTAGCTTGCCGGATTCCGCTACTTGACCATAGCATCTACCAATATGAAATTGGTCCCTTCTTAAATGCTTCCCAAACATCAAATGGCATCCTCACAGATATGGGTATAGTGAAAAAAGGTTTTGGTAATGTACCTCTCAAGGATTTGACAATAGAGAGGAAGAGAGTAGGGGAATTTAAAAAGTCTATATATGAAGATTGTGGATGAATTAATCTTGTTTTTCTTCAGGGTTTCTCTCTCAAAATTCTCTCTGGAAGCTCTCTCAAAATCATGGGTATAAGAGTATATATATATATATATAGTAGGGTGAGAAGGAATGTGAAAAGTCATTTTTTCCCAAACAAGTTGTTTTGGCCACTTGACCTCGAGACTGGGTTGAGTTGCGAGTTCAAGCCACGAGCTAACGACCTGGCCAGCCTGGGACTTTTGTCCTGTAGTGCAATAGCTAGCGTGACTCTTCAGCTTCTGGCATGCTTGGCACGTGTGCAACCTTTTGGTGGCTTGCAAGCCGCGAGCCACCCGTAAGATCCAGTCGCAAGTCCTTGTTTCTTTGCACAATCTTGAACATTTCTTTACACTTTCTCACACACTACCCTTACATGATTCCCACCTAAATGCAAGGTTACTAATTGCTAAAATACAAGAAATTTTGGCACAAAATAAAGCCAACAAGATAGTTGATAAAATTTAACCTTACAATCTCCCCCTTTGGCTATTCTGTGACAAAGACCCTAAAACAAACTCTAGACTTAATATGTGAGTTGGGAACAGTTGAACAAAACTCACTCACACCTAACTCTAGAATCTGAAAAGCTCTTGAATCATATGAACAAGTAACTCCTGAAGCACAACAACACAATTCGATCATTGTATGCAGAAAACTTGTAAGACATATGAGGTAAGCACAATGTGATCAAGCAAAATGGAATGAGAAATAAACCAATGCTTGACCAAACATGCAATCACTATAAAATAGTGACCATAATGCTCATTCACACTTGGAATGAACATCCGGACATACAAGTTAATAAGCTCAAAGTAAATCACTTGCATGCCCAACACTCAACCAATGCACAATACTTAAAGTATATGCATCTAGGAACAAAATCCTACTAGGGCACAAGAGTGAGAATACTTAAAGAAAATACATAACATTTAGCTAGAAGTATTGACAACAGAACATGAAGGCTGCATAGCATGGTACAGACCATAAAAGCCTACAAAATCATGGAAACAAACCCTAAAAACTTACAAAAGCAACATGGGCACAAACCAAAAGAAATATTGAATAACAACTTTAAATATTAACAAACCAAAGTATCATAAGTGTTTTAAAACATATCAATGAGTTTTTGAAACCAAAACATTAACCTAAGAAACACAGCTAGACAAAACCAAGAGTTTATAAAGACAATAGAATACTATAAGTAAATAACTGATAAACTAGGTTAGCCTAAGTTAGGCAATATGTCCAGAGGTATGTGTGAGTGTATATGACAGCTTTCTCCTCTTAAGCACACACAACTCCCCCTTTTCTTATGCACACTTCCCTTTGTGTTGCGCTCCCCCTTTCAATAAGCTCTCCCCCTTTTTGGCACAAATAGCTAAAGGCTGTTCTCTAACTTTTGCTGAATAGCATCTAGCTAATTCTCCACAGTCGTGAGACGCAATTGAACTTGATTGTTGGTGGAGTAGATAAGTCTTTCAATTCCGGCAATGCACATTTGAAGATTTTCAAACAAAAGACTCAACCTGTCAGTTTGAGGACTAGACTGGCCTAGTTGATTACTAGTCGACTGTAACTCAGGGGTGATAGGAGAGATAGTCGCGGCATGCACAGGTGTATCTGACCCATGAGCAGATGTTGAGAGGAGTGACTCTTGTTAGCTTGGAGAGTTACCATGGATATTGGTCGAGGACGGTTGATCATTTGTCCATCTGATGGGGGATTGACACCTTCAAGAAGTATGATCTTCATGATGAGACTACAAAACGGAATACATGCTCGTGCTGCTGATCGAGCCGTGGTCTTCCCAATGGTCTGGAAGATATGGGCACAGATATCAATCGGGGCTCTTGTAATAAGGTCACATAGGAATTGTGCTCTTCCAAGATTAATGAAAGCAGTGTTAGACAACGAGTAGAGATTGGAGAACATGATTAGCTTCAGTGTGGTCAACTCAGGAGCAAACTTTGTAGTGTTTATAGATGTGCCTTTATTGGAGACTTCATGATCAGGCCCAAGAACTTGTAAAATGTCTTGAACCTTAGGAGTTCAATCATCATAAGGAGTGAGGTCCACATTCTCAAGTCTAGTGATGCGAAGGACCTTGGCTATGTAGTTCGGATTGATGGAAAACTCTTTTCCTCTTACCCAGCATTTTAACTTAACTCCAATGTATCTCGCATTTGAGAAGAATTCCCTAACCAACTCTTCCATTGGGTCTTCGAAATTCCTAAATAGATTGGCTTTAGCTTCAAAGATTCTAGGGATAAAAGTTGTCTCCAAAGTGTCAAACTTTACCACTCGTTCCACTATGGGAGTAGCATCTTCAAAAATGCTTGAGTGAGTCTATGAATCAAAAGGAGTTTTAAACCTCTCACGGTTTGAGTCTTTAGACGACTGAGATGAGAGATGAGTTCGTTTAGCAATAGGGGATGATGAAACATCAGTTACAATCTCTTTTCCTTTGGACGATCAGCGAGACATCTGTAAAAGATCAAACATACAGCAAAGATCCAAGTGCATAGACACATAACACGAACAACAACTTGATTAGATTCAAAATAGTCAAAAATTAGAGACTCGTTGAAATACAGATCGAGATATCACTTAAACATAGTACAAGAACCTTGTTAGCAGTATTAGAGGATGAGCAACACTGAAGCAATGAAAACTAAAACATGTAACAAATGTTCATCAATGATGAATAAACAGTCAAATTTCAGTTCACTGTAAACTATGGTCAATCACACAATCACAAATATCAGTCATTGTGACATTCTACCATGAGAATGATATGCATAGAGTAACACAGTCAAGATACACATCTAAGAAACAGTCAAGAATACAAGAGAAGCAAGCATCAAACCACTAGAAACAACAAACCCCTTTAGTTAACCCAATAGAGTAAAACCATGAACGAACATTGCAAAACACACAAACTCAAACAAAATTTCACAAAATGAGAAAATGCACGGATAAAAATGTAGAATAGAGTGAGAAAATAGAAACCTATACCTTTTACCTTGAAGAATTGAATGAGAAATGAAGCAAAATGCAAGTTTGTTTGAGAGAGACATAGTGAGTTCGCGAGTTTTTCAGAAAAGGAAGAAGATGAACAGTAAAAAATGTTCGAGAGAAAACTAAAAAGGTTTAAAAACTGACCAAGTTTGCCCAAAACACGTGATTTTTGCGCTGAGACAAGTTGCATGTAAGTCGCCAAGACCAGCCGCCAGAACACTAAAAAGAAAACTTTGAAACAATTTTCTAAGTGTTTTTCGCGACTGGAAGTTTGACTCGCGAGAGAGTCGCGAACTGAACCGCGAAAATCTCTGTGTACCCTTCGTGACTGGACCTTCCACTCACGAACAAGTCGCCAACCTGAGCCGCGAAAAACATGAAAAACAAAATTTTGAAAAATATTATAAGTCTTTTTCGCGACTGAAGCATTTACCCGCCAACAAGTCACTAGTGAGTTACAAAGAATCTTTGTGATGGACTCGCAACTGGGGCATGTGACTGGTTCTACCAGCGACTGAGTCGTCAGAACAGGGCAAAACAATTTTTTTTTTTTTTTTTTTTTTTGAAATTGACAATTTTTGCAAAAACCAAGCACTTTCCAAAAACAACTAAAACACTCAAAAATCCTTTTCTAATAGATCAACAAAGATAGAGCATGTGAAAACACAATTAATCAAGTACAATCATACGAATGAATATGGTATTCATTGAACATAGACATGTGTGTTGTGTGTGAATATCAAAAATGAGATAGTCCTTAGTCTAATGTGAAGCTTCATTGATCAATTCAATCAAGACATACACAACTAGCACTAGATAATGTGATCCATCTCAATTATAGAAATATGCATATATGACCTCCCACAAAGGCTTGAGTACAATAACTTTGAAGCTTTTCATTTTGCTCCATGTTTGACATAACATTTGATCTATTTGAATCAACACATCTCATATTGAGATCAATGCCTGAAATTTTTGATATTTCATTTTGATGAGTTAGCCTTTGGCTTTTTGGGCATCATACACTTTTAATTTTTGGTTGCTTTCCCTTTTTCTTAGTCAAACACTAGTATGTGCGACAGGCTTTTGCAGCTCAATATCTCTTTTCATTTGGAGATTTACATTTAGTGAGCTCTTTTAGCAAAAACAATAAAATAAAATATGGGAAGATATATAGACACAAGTCTATGCATGTCTCAAGATCAACAAAATCATTCACTAATCATTCATGTCAATTTTAAAGATCTATTTACCATAGTCACAAAAGATTTCAAAATTTCTCCCACGATGATATAAGTGCAAAGGGAGCAAACTATGCTCATAGATGCACAAAGCCATTTGCACAAAGGTACAAGGTAAAACATATTTTGAAACAAAACTCAACAATGTCGATCAATCTTTTTGGATTTTCTTCTTTTCATGTGGTTTTTGGATTTTTGACACATAAGAAGGAAAAGATTGATTAGAAGTAACAATGTAAAAACAAACAACAAAAACTAAACAAACAAACAATTTTCAAATTTCATAATCAATAAACAAACCAACAGTCACACAACATAGGAAGTATTAATGCATGAACATATGTTAATGCTTATGTATGAGTACCCTTCATCACCCACACGTCACATGCGTTTGGGGTGATATCTGTAAAGGATTGGGTACGAGAGTTAGGACTTTCATACCTTCTAGTGAAGCTTTCCAAGTAGTTGGTGAATGCACCAATCATCTTCATCACGTCATCACTCCGGGATCAACGTTTCGATCTCTTGATGACTCAACAGCCCAAGTCCTCTTGTCATTTCTTGGCCTTCTTAACCTTTGGTCACTAGCATTCCTCAATGCTCTCAGCTTATGACAATTGGGTCGGGTGTGCCCTTAAAGTCCGCAATGATGGCACACATGATTCATTCTAGGACCTCTTTGCCATCGAGGAAGAGATTTTGATCTGCCTTCAAACCTGACCACAGATTGATTATGGGGCTTGTTTGACACTCATTGGTCAGTTACATTCTTCTTCTTCTCAATACTTGCCTTTTCAACAGTAGGGACAATTACAACCGGCTCTTTAACCTTCACAAACTTCACTTCTTTGGAGATGTTCACAACTAAACTACTTTCACCGGTGTATCCTAATCCGGTTTTGTCGAAGAAGGTCTTTTGAGAAGAAAGGACATCATCAAGCTTCTTTGTAGAGAATCACTCCACCTTGGCATTTGCTTGAATCACCTCAAGCTCAAGGAATTTTACCTTGGTGTAAGCCTCGGTTAGCTCGCCATTTAGCGTCTCTATCTCACACTTGGCCTCCTTATATCTCACTAGAAGACTTTTATAGTCCTTTTCAACTTTCTTCATCTTTTTCACAGCTGCTTTGGCCACCCTAGCATATTCTCCTGACTTCTCAAGTAGAGAATTGCAGTTCTCTTTAAGACCAACTGTATCTTCATCTTCTTCAACTCTGATACCAATTGAAAGTTCAATAAGTGTATAAAACACCTTGAATGTTGAGACCCCCAATTTACAAATTACCAATTCAAGCTTAATATCAAACAATTAATGTACAGAAAATGAACGTAAGCTTAATACAGAATTGATAAACAATCTAAACCAAATAAATTCACATCCACAGCAGAAATTAAATGGAAAAGATTAAGGGAAGAGAGATGCAAACACCAGAACAACACTCGTTGTGTTATCGAAGAGGAAACTGAAGCCTTCAGCGTAAAACCTCTCCGTCACCCTCCAAGCGGTAAACAATCCACTAAAGAATGTAGTTGGGATACATGAACAGCAGAAGACCCTCCAACTCTACAATTAATATGTGAGTTGGGAAGTGTTGAATAAAATTCACTTACACCTAACTCTAGTATCAGATAAGCTTTTGAATCATATGAACAAGTAACTCCTGAAACACAACAACACAATTTGATCATTGTATGCAGAAAACTTGTAAGACATATGAGGCAAGCACAATGCGATCAAGCAAAATGGAATGAGAAATAAACCATGGCTTGACCAAACAAGCAATCACTATAAAATAGTGACTGCAATGCTCATTCACATTTGGAATGAACATCAGGACATACAAGTTAATAAGCTCAATGCAAATCACTTGCATGCCCAACACTCAACCAATGCACAATACTAAAAGTATATGCATCTAGGAACAAAATCCTACAAGGGCACAAAAGTGAGAATACTTAAAAAAAATGCATAACATTTAGCTAGAAATATAGGCAACAGAACATAAAGGCTGCAAAGCAAGGTACAGACCATAAAAGCCTACAAGTTCATGGAAACAAACCCTAAATGCTTACAAAAGCAACATGGGCACAAACCACAAAAAAACTGAATATAAACTTAAACTATATACACTAAAAGTGCTTAAAATTTCTCCCCTTCAAAATGATGATAAGTTGTGATGCACTGGAAACATATATACTTGTAACCTGATACATTTGCACAAAATACATTAGACCCTCAAGGTAAAGCAAGTAATAAAAGGATAAGTATAATGTAACAAGTAAATTGCGATCAAGTAAATATGATGTGAAACGTGAGAGCAACTTGATCATACACCAAACCAGTCATATAGAAATGACTACAATAATCACATAGCAAAGCAATTGATCATCCAAATATGCATTCAATAAAGCACAATAGCATAGGGATATATGCATGTCCAAACCACAAACACGATGCAATACAAGAAAACAAACATAAGGAAAAACAAACAAAACAAAGTTTTCTTATTAACTAAATGTCTTCTCCCCCTTGGTATATGCATCTCCCCTATGGAAAATCTCTCTCCCTACAAATGTGCATGAGAAATAGAATTACTCCTCCTAAGGATATGCACAAGAGTCAAATAGAAATGACAAAACACTCCAGTATACTCTCTAGAGTGTACTCTCCCCCTTTTTGTCAAGAATAGACAAAGGGTCAAGGAGAAACGATGGCAAGAGATGAAGGAACGAACAATGATAATGATGTATGAAGGGTGCGAGATGAATGAGAAAATGAAGCTCAATCTTAAGACAAAACAAAGTGCAACAAAGCATAAGGTAAAAATGACATGCTAGGATGAAGAAACAAGGTATAGACCAATGCATGGCAAGGGTAGCAAAGGTATGTGCAAGAGGTGGTTATGTGCAACGCATGACCAATGCATGAAAAATGCACATGTGGGGCAAGATGTGTTAAATACACAACCAATGAACCAAATTTGTTCCTAATGAGGAAACATGAGAAACCCCAAAGTTTGGTACTCATCGGAGTCCAAACAAGCAAGAAAATGCCTAAGAGACATTTTATCAAACACTTAACATGCACACTATGAACAATAATGTGAAACAATGCATGAACATCATGAAATCCACCCTTAATACATGTTTTTTCTACTACAAGGGGCCAACATCCAATGCAAATAAACAAAAGAAACCAATCCCATGAAGAAATTTGATAAAAATTAAGTTTTCCCAACCTCTATAATAAAAATCCCAACCAAGAGCACAAAACCCTCCAAAACATAATCTAAGGATCAAAATCAATAAAATGAGTTTAAAATTACCTTAGAGATCTTAATGGAATGAAAAATAATTCAAATTGGTTGGGTTTTGATGTAAAAATATTGAAAGAGGGGTTCTAGAGAGGATGGGAGAGGTTTAAAACAAGTTTCCTACGAAAAAGCTCTTTAAAAAGCTGATTCTGGGCGTTTCGCGACTGGCGAGTCGTTAGTGAGTCGCGAAACCCTTCTATGTGAACTCACGGCTTGCAAGTCGCCAAAATGAGTAGCCAAAACTGGCAGCTCACGCAAGTAGCCAAAATGAGTAGCCAAAAATTCTGACACTTGTTTTTCAAAATAGAACATGTTTAAACAATGAAAAACAAAGTAAGCACTAAACATGAACACAAAGAGTGATAAAAATCACTTCCAAAAACATATAAAATGATCAAAAATCTTTTTGGATTAATCCATATATGATTGAGCACACACACATCACATTTAAACAAATACAATCTAACAAATGAATAAGACATTCATTGAACATTAGGCATGTGTGTTGTGTGTATATGTATCAAATGTGGAATAGTCCTTAGTCTAAAGTGAAACTTCAATAATCAATTCAATCAAGTCATACACAACTAGTACTAAGTCAAGTGGTCTATGTCAATTATAGAAATGAACATATATGACCTCCTATAAGAAAATGATTACATACGATGAAGCTTTTCATTTGGCTTCTTTACAATTTATAACATTTGATCATTTTGAATCAAAACATGTCATTTTGAGATCGATGCTTGAAATTTGTGATATTTCAATTTGATGAAGAAGCCTTTGGCTTTTTGGGCATCATACATTTTCATATAAGTCGTTTTTCCTTTTTCCTAGTCGAATACTAGTATGTACGATGACTTTTGCAACTCATTATCTTTTTTTATTTTGAGATTTACATTTATTGAGCTCTTTAAGCAATAAAAATAAAAGAGTGAGAAGAGATATAGGCACAAGTCTACGTATGTATCAAAACCAACATGACTATTAACTAATCATTCATGACAAGCTTGAAGATCGATTTACAACAATCACACAAAGATGTCAAGAATTTTCCCACAAAGATATAAGTGCAAAAATAACAAACTAAGCACGTAAATGCATAAAGTCATTTATACAAAGGTACAAGGCCAAACTCATATGTGATATGTGCTCAAACATATACGAACAAACTTTTTGAATTTTTCACTTTTTATGTGGTTTTGGATTTTTTTTACTCACACAAAACTGAAACATAAAAATAAGATCAAAAACAAAACAATGCATACAAATAAATGCAAGATACACAAAATGCATGAAGATATGACATTTAATCCATGAAGGGTCCTACAAAGATCAAAAGAATTAGATCAAGGACCAAAAGAGTAAAAGCTCAACCATAGGAACCCTTCCTCCTCCAAACGGAACGATTGTTTGGAATGAGTGTCTCATGAGAAGTGAGACGAGGGTTGGAAGAATGAGAACTGGAGATGCACATAGTTAAGGAGTTAAGAGCATTAAACATTTTCTTTAACAACATGCTATTTTCACTCAAAACCGGTTTACCCATTTTAGCACAACTTCCAAGAAGTTCAAGTTTTTCTTTTCTTTTAATTCTTTTAAGAGCATGAAATTTAGAGCAATGAGGACTTAGATGACCAAAAGCACCACAATGGTGACAAACAATGTATTTAGGTCTACTAGGCTTTTTGGGAAGGGATCTAGCAACATGGTTTTGTTCTCTCTTCAACTTATGACATTGAGATCTTATATGACCAATCACACCATAATGGTGGCAAGTTGAAATAAATTTAGATCCATCCAAAACCTTAGGTTGAGACCTAAACAGAGGCTTTGACTTAACAGCCTTTCTCTCCACCTTTTGATTTCTTTTATGTAGAGGAATGTACACTGATTTATCCTTTAAGGTAGAACACATAATAGACACAAAATCGGGTACCACAATATGATTGCAACAAATATTATCATCCTTTTTAGCAATAGGTTCAGCAATCAAACACTTGGCATGCATCTTAAGAGATTCATTTTCACATTTTGGCTCATCAACAAGTTTGTTAGACAAAACAAGTTTAGCATCCAAGTCCATATTCAAACATTCAAACTCTTTTAGCTTTTCAAGAGAATTTTCAGTAAGTTTCTTATATTTTTCAACCAATTTGTTGGATTCATTGAGCTCAGCAATCAAATCATCATTTTCACAAAATAACTTGCTCAAATCTTTATTAAACTTCTTAGCCTTTTTCTTCAAGAGTTTGATGTTAAGAATATAAACAACATCCAAAGATTCATGTAACATAGCATCACAATCATGAGAATTATCACTTATAGAGGCATTTTCACAAATACATGGCACGTTACATTCATCACTAACCAAATCATACAAAGAGGCATACAAAGCACTATCCATGGCAAATAAACATAAGGGGTCAAGGATCATACTTAGGTATTTAAACCACAACAAGTATACCCGCTCTGATACCAAATGAAAGTTCAATAAGTGTATAAAACACCTTCAATTTTTAGACCCCCAATTTATAAATTACCAATTCAAACTTAATATCAAACAATTGATGTGTGAAAAATGAACGTAAATTTAATACAAAATTGATAAAGAATCTAAACCAATTATATTCACATCCATAGTAGAAATTAAATGGAAAAGATTAAAGAAAGAGAGATGCAAACACAAGGACAATACTCGATGTGTTATCGAAGAGGAAACCGAAGCCCTTAGTATAAAACCTCTCCGCCAACCTCCATGCAGTAAACAATCCACTAAGGAATGTAGTTGGGATACATGAACGGCAGAAGACCCTCCAAGCCTAATCTACCCAATGTACCTAAGCCCTCCAAGCTCCTACTCCAACGAGGTTACGCCAAACCTATTTCTTCTTTAACTTGCCAGATTCTGCTACTTGACCATAACATCTACCAATATGAAATTGGTCCCTTCTTAACTGCTCCCTAAACACCAAATGGCCTCCTCACAAATATGAGTATGGTGAGAAAAGGTTTTGGTAATGTACCTCTCAAGAATTTGACAATAGAGAGGAAGAGAGTAGAGGAATTTGAAGAGTCTCTATGTGAAGGTTGTGAATGAATCAATTTTGTTTTTCTTTAGGGTTTCTCTCTTAAAATTCTCTGTAGAATCTCTCTTAATATCGTGGGTATAAGGGTATATATATGGTAGGGTGAGAAGGAATGTGAAAAGTCAATTTTTCCTAAACAGGGTGTTTCGGCGACTTGACCTTGCGATTGGGTTGAGTCGTGAGTTCAAACCGCAAGCTAACGGCCTGGCTAGCCTAGGACTTTTGTCCTGTAGTGCAACAGCTAGCCCAACTCTTCAGCTTCTGGCATACTTGGCATGTGTGCAACTATCTGGCAGCTTACAAGCCCCAAGCCATCCGCGAAATCCAATCGTGAGCCCCTTCTTCTTTGCACAATCTTGAGCACTTCTTCACACTCTCTCATATACTACCCTTACATGATTCTCACCTAAATACAGGGTTACTAATTGCTAAAATACAAGCAAATTTGGTACGGAATAAAGTCAACAAAATGGTTGATAAAATTCAACCTTACAATGAAGATTGTGAATGAATCAATCTTGTTTTTCTCTAGGGTTTCTCTCTCAAAATTCTCTTTGGAATCACTCTCAAAATCGTGGGTATATATAGTAGGGTGAGAAGAAATGTGAAAAGTCAGTTTTTCCCAAATAGAGCGTTCTAGCGACTTGACATCGTGATTGGATTGAGTCGCGAGTTCAAGCCGCGAGCTAATGGCCTGGCCAGCCTGGGACTTTTGTCTTGTAGTGCAACAGCTAGCGCGACTCTTCAGTTTCTGGCATGCTTGGCACGTGTGCAACCTTCTGGCGGCTTGCAAGCCGCGAGCCACCCGCGAGATCCAGTCGCGAGTCCCTACTTCTTTGCACAATCTTGATCATTTCTTCACACTCTCTCACATACTACCCTTACATGATTCCCACCTAAATACAGAGTTACTAATTGCTAAAATACAAGCAAATTTGGCACTGAATAAAGCCAACAAGATGGTTGATAAAATTCAACCTTACATTTACTAATACAAATTGGCAATCCAAAAGCGTAGTTCTTTGACACTGATGTTTGTTTAATCCATTGTTGCTGTTATTACCATCATCACATCATAATTATAATTTTACCATAGATGTCTCCTGGTTTGAGAATCTCAAATGTCAAGGTAAGAGATATAATTCAGTCATCATGATAAGTGAATTTTTGTGGCTGCTAAGCAGTGTGTAGGATGGCTGGTGCATGAAGGGCTTTATACAGACAGGCCAATGGGGCAGAGGTATTCCTTCTGCGTATGGGAGTTCTTTAGCTTCGCCGTTCCTTCTGCTGGAATGGTCTGGTAATTTTTTTTTTGTTCTTTCTGTCAAGACAATGGTAGTCTTCATTTTATGGCTACATATATTAAGTCTCTTAACATTTTGTTGCATGCCAATCATTATACTAGGCTTCTAATTTCTCACTGTATGCAGCTTGAAAATTACTTATTTGTGCTACTAGCCTACTACATACCACATGCATTTGAAGCCACAGCAAAGTTTGCTCTAAACGTGTTTCCTTACGCCTGAACTTATTTAAGCATGGTATACAACTGTTTTGAAAAAGAATGCGTCAAACACTTTGTAGCACTTGGGCTTCAAATGAGTTGGGAGGTGGGAATCCACAAGCAGCTAAAATGACTTTCAAGATTGTAATGGTTCTTGTAGTTGCAGAGATGGCTATCATAGGCATGATTCTCTTCATTTGCCGCTATGTTTTGGGCTTATGCCTTCAGCAGTGAGAAGGAAGTTTTGGATCATGATTTGTCTCAATAAACATGGATGGCTTACTAGCAGTTGTTTCAGGTAACTTTCTCACATTTCTCTCATGTAATGGGCATTTACTTGGAGTAAAACTTTTTAAGTTCTAACTTATTTATTCAAGGTATACCATCAACTGAACATTCATTCATTATTCAGTTTAGAATATTTTCTTTACAATTTAGAAGTTAACTAATAGTAAATAAAATATAAAAATAAATAAATAAAGGTATCAAACAAGTTTTCTCTTGAATAATTTTCTTTTTTTGGGTTATAATGGTTGTGGCCTAATCATTCAGTATCTTTCTTCAAACAGACGAGTATATCAAGACAATTTAGAAGTTGTAATCTTCCTTGATGCAATGCCATAAACTCTACAAAGTTACTTTCTGCTTTGCATCAGGGGTTGCTAGAGGAAGTGGCTGGGAGTATATAGGAGCCTATGTAATCATGGGGCATGTTATCTGGTTGGGGTTCCATTAGTCGTCGTTTGGGCCTTTGTTGTACACTGAAGAGGTAAAGGCCTGTAGATTGGACTATTGACATTGTCTAATGTACAAGCATTTCTATTTCTACTTGCTCTTAAAACAAGTTTCACAAATTGGAAAAAACAATTTATTATTGCCAAGAAAAAAAATTGTCCTTTCTTTATAATTGGTTTTTCTCACACCAAAACCTACAATTCATGTTTAACTTGATCATATAATATGAAAATTTGGAATCTTATAATATTTATATATATATATATATATATATTGGAATAACTCGTGTCTAATCTATATGTTTTAAATTTGGTGGTAAGTGAACTAATTTAGGCTTATCAGACTAAACCAAATTTGAATTCTTAGTTGGATTTATGTTGATGTTTCAAGCATCAAAAGCAAGAGAGGATATTTGATGGTGCTTTTTAGTCCGGACTCCAAAGTGGTCAAGTTTAATGGACAAAATATATTATTCGTAATTCCAAAGACACTATAATTTGGCTAAGAGCATTCCTATTGTCAATTGTAAATTTGCATCCGCAACTTTCATCCTACTCTATTTTACTATCTCAAAAAGTTATTTTATCAATTATATTATACTATTTTACAACACAATCAATATCCCAACTTTTATTTTCTTATTCTACTCATTAAAATAATATAAATTATCCGCTAAAATAATATAATATATTTCAATACAACCCTCTTTTTTTCTTCTCTCCCATCTCTCTTCCACTTTATTAATTAAAATATATTATAATTTCATAAATAGACATTAAAAAAAAAAAAAAAATAGAGAAGGGAGTTTAATACGGATGAGGAGAGGAAAGTTAGTGGTTTGCTGCAAATGACTAAACCCAATGTTCTAAATATATAGTGCAAGGTTTATCAACTTTTCATTTACTATTTAGATTTTTTTTTTGGTTGTTGTTGTTGTTGAAGGAGATCAAGAGCCATCAGTTACTGAAGTTTATAGGACAATACAATAAGGTAACCCAATAGACGTGGATTACCTGAATCAGTTTTTTCTTTTTTCTTTTTAAATGTCTTTTTATGAAATTATTGTATGTTAGTCATTATTAAACAACTATTTGAGTTTCTTTTATGTCTTTTGGAGGCTATTGGGTACGTTAGATTAATGCAATGTCAAAGTTTGAGATTCATATTTGAAATTCGTGGAAGAGTTAAGTTTTTTTTTTTTTTTTTTTCACATATAGATTTGTTTTGAAAATTTTGATGCCTATATGGGGTCATTGCCAGTTTGTGCTCACCTAAAATATATTGCTATACTAGTATCAGAGCATGATATCAAGCTAGATCGAAACACAAATATCCACTGCAGTTTCTAATGAGAAATAGGAATAATTTGTTTGCCTAGCGCTTTCTCTTTAAATTGTTTTCTTCACCTATACGTTGTTTTTTTTATTAAAAAAAAAAAAAAAAAAAAAAAAACAAAACAAAACAAAATCGAATCAAATTTTATTGACATATTCCTTTTCTAGATCATGCGTTTTAAGTTACCTTCCATTTTCAAAACATGCCTTTTAGGTTACTAAGGGAAAAATTGTTGGGGGAATAAAAACGGAAATATTTATGGAGTAGTTGAAGGAGCTTATAATGGATAATTATTAAAATGGTAGAATTTATAGTGAGCATTTAATTTTTTATTATTTATTTATTTATTTTGATAATAATTTTATTATTTATTGGTGACACATAGCAAGAAGTTTTTTTTTTTTTTTTTTTTTTAATACAAGATAGAATTTCTACTTTAACCTAATTTAAATGTATATGTGTATGAAACTCTCACTTGGAAACTTAAACCCCAGCCTTTGCCCCCCCACAATCATTTATACTTGTGAAGTGACCACCGCATCAAGAGTGCGCGGTGACCATAGCAAGAAGATTGACATGTGCCAATAGTTGTCTACCACGTTACGTATGATAAATGACAAGTACCAATAGTTGGCTACCACGTGGTGTTTGAGAACATTTTCAAAAAAAAAAAAAAAGTGGTTTTTGAGAAGTGTCATTGTTTTCTGTATTGTGAATGGAATAATGCTAGAGATACAAACTTTTTTACAAAAAAATTTACAAATTGCTGATGTAATGAGTGGTTATTAGTAAATGAAAAAGTGATGTTAATGGTGGACTTAGATGAAGACCAGTAAAAACTTGGCCACATCAACATTTTGTAAAAATATTGTAAAATAGTTTGTGGTCGTAGTATTACTCTTGTGAATAAGACACGTGTCACTATTGTGTACATCCTCTAGTTTGAGGATCCAACTTTTATATTATATATTAGGGTAAATTGCAAACTACACTCCTAAAGTTTGGAGGTGTTTAGATTTTATACTTTAAAGTTTCAAAATTTGGATTTTACCCCCTAAAATTTGGGATGTTTGGATTTCACACATTGACATTTTAGAATTTGGATTTTACCTCCTAAAGTTTGGAAGTGTTTGGATTTTACACCCCAAAATTCTGAAACTTTAGGGTGTAAAATCAAAACACTCCCAAACTTTACGGAGTAAAATTCAAATATACTCCTAAAATTTAGGAAGTAAAATCCAAATTTTGAAACGTCAAGGTGTAAAATCCAAACACTTCCAAACTTCAGGGGGTAAAATCCAAATTTTGAAACTTCAGGGTGTAAAACTCAAACACCTTCAAACTTTAGGGGTGTAATTTGCAATATACCCGATATATTATAGATAGATAGATAGATAGATTGAATTAATGATTACTCCTACACATTCTGCGTAATTTCTTGGAAGTCCTGCTTTAACTTTTTGAAAAACTATAATGTTATTTTTATTTAGAATCAAGATGCCATCATGATTTATCATGCATAAATGCTTTGTGGAATTTGGAAACTTATGACTAATATATCCACTAATTAATTTAATATAAGCAGAGTGCAAAATAACTATGCACTAAGGTCATTGATAACAATGATAAGGATGTGTAAGTGTGTTTGCATTAGGTTTCTATTTCTCTTTTTCTCTTATTTATTTAGAGTCACTAGACAATTTCCCGCACAATGTGTGGATGCTTTGCAAATTTATTTGAAATAATTTTTATGTTTTTTAAGGGCTATTTATAATCATCATTTTATTGAATAATATTTAGGCTTTACCACAATATTGCTGCATGCTTTGAAAATCAATTTTCTTAATTCATATTTTATATTAAATAAAATTGTCATAGAATTGATTTCAAAATATTGAGTGAAATTTCTTTACTAATACAAATTTCTAAGGTTGGAATAGTCAAGAGTTTTAGACATTTCTAGGAGATTAACATATTATATTATATGTAGACTTTATTTTTAAATTGATTAAATGATTTTGAAATTTGAAATTCAAAGTATAAAATACTTTCATATCCTAAAATTTCAAAAATTTAAGCAACCTCCCAAACACTTCCTCAACTACTCAATTTTCACAACCAAATACCAACCACGAATCTCAAACACTCATTTAATTTTCTCAACAAAAGGAAATCATTTGTTAGTATTGGCATATAGAGAATGTGATAAACTAAAGAAAAAAAATGTTAAAAAAATTTCTATTTATAGAGATTTAATTGTCTTTAGCCAGGCTTTCAAATAATAATAATAATAACACTCTAGAATCATCATTGACTTTCACTTTTATCGGCATAGCTTATATCGATATTGCACTAAATAGTAGTAAAAAACTACAAATAACCCTAAAAATTATGTGATGGTGTCACAAATAATCCCAAGTCCATAACTCGTCCATATGTCTCGTCCAACGAAAGAAGCTACAGTTGGCGGAGAAAAGTGCAAGCGTACTGGCGAACCTCGTCCATATATGGACGAGCAATACCTCATGAAATCCACTATTTATGGACAAGCTTCCTAGATGGTCTCGTCCATCTTCCACTGAAAGTGGACGAGCTCATCGTAGAAGTCTCTTCCATCCTTACTAAGGATGGACGAGTTCATCGGCCCATCCGACCTAGGTAACTTCCACAGCGGTTATGGAAGTTATCCCCAATTCTCCGGATTCTTGGACATTGGGAACGGTTACTAAACAGATAACCGTTCCACACACTATATAAGGCTTCTTCGATGAAGAGTAAGGGGATTCAGACATTTTCACTTTTGAGAGAACATTTCTTCGTTACAGAGTTCAAAGTAACTAACTTGATCATCGGAGGATTTTTGGCCGGTCCCCTCTGATTCTGTGTCCTTTGTATTACAGGAGATAGCCCAAAGATCAACGTTCGAGTCCTGTCAATCCACTGATATAAAGAAGGAATCATCAGTTGGCGCCGTCTGTGGGAAGAGATTGTTTCACAATTTACTTCTCCGTGACAAAGGGTTGATGGTTCGGACTAGATCAAGGGCTACTAGCCCAGGCCATCAGGGAAGCAGCAACCCGCATCGTGATCGCCAGTCTGCACCGGTCATACAGTCATCTGCCCAACATGCACAATCTATGGCAGACGCTATGGCGGAGTTGACTCGCCAAAACCAAGAATTACGAATGGAGATCAATATGAGGAGGCAAACGCATGAAGAGCGTGAAGGTGGACAAACACAGAGTCACGGCGGAAGAGAGAATACCGAAGTTGGAAGTCAGTTTAGAGGCACCACTTCACGAACGATACCACACTTGAAGGAAGAAATGGACCAAATGAAGAGAGTTATGGAGGAAATGAAGGAAAATATGAAAAGGGCGAACCCGATAGAAGATTTGGTTCACAGGACTGACTCTCCCTTCACTGCTTCCATCAATGGTCACCCCCTACCATCAAAGTTCAAGTTGCCTTCTCTGGATTCATATGATGGAACGCGTGACCCGTTTGATCACATAGCCACTTTCAAGACCACCATGCATCTTCAAGGGGTGCCTGACGAGATAATGTGTAGAGCCTTCCCTACCACCCTAAAGGGTTCAGCGCGAGTTTGGTTTAGCAAAATACCTCCAAATTCGGTGAGTTCTTTTGAAGAGTTGAGTAAGTTATTTGTTAACAATTTCATTGGAGGACAAAGGCACAAGCATTCCTCGTCCAGTTTGTTGACGATAGAGCAGGGAGAGAACGAGAGTCTTCGGTCGTTTATCACCCGTTTTAACAGAGAAGCTCTCAGTGTGGATGAAGCAGATGATAAGCTTCTACTGGCAGCCTTCCACAACGGGGTGAATTCGGATCTGTTTATACACAAGCTCTATGAAAAAGAGCCCCAGTCAATGGCCGAACTTGTCCATTCGGCTCAGAATTTTATGAATGCAGAAGATGCAATCATCGCTAAGAAGAGGAAGAGGTCCGAGAGAATGGACGCAAATCCCAGTCGTCAGCACGAGCAAGGCACTCGTCCAAAGAAGGGACGGGCGGAGGAAAAGAGAGATCGAGAAAGTAAGAAGCCAAGCCCTCCAGTACGGAACCAGCAGTATACCCCTTTAAACGCCCCACTTGAGCAAGTCCTTATGCAAATCAAGGATGATCCTTCCCTAAAGTGGCCGGAGAAAATGAAGGGTGATCCCAACAAGCGCAACAGGAACAAGTATTGTCGCTTCCATAGGGATCATGGTCATGACACGGACGAGTGTTTTGACTTGAAGCAACAAATTGAAAATCTCATAAGGCAAGGGAAGTTGAGGGGTTTCCTTGGACGAGACCAGAGGGACGAGAAACAGAAGGGAAAGATGGAAGATTCATCGCGACCGCCACTCGGGGAGATAAGAGTTATCATTAAGGGAAGTTCAACTGGCCAGTCGTCCAAGTCCAAGAAAGCATACTTGAAGGTAGTACAGAGCGTCCAGCTTTCTGGACGATCACCGAGAGCAAGGTCTACGGACGAACGGGCAATCACTTTCACGGACGAAGATGCTGACAGAATTCATCACCCTCATGATGATGCCCTCGTCATCTCCCTACTAATTGCAAACTACACAACTAGAAGAGTGCTTGTGGACAATGGAAGCTCAGCAGTCATTTTATACTATCCAGCCTTTCAGCAGATGAGATTAGGACGAGACCGGCTCCGTCCAGTGAACTCCCCCCTAGTAGGTTTTGGTGGGATGAAGGTGCAACCAGTGGGTACCATTTCCTTATCCGTGGTAGTGGGGGCATATCCACGACAAATTACCAAGGACGTGACCTTCCTCGTGGTAGATTGTCCATCCTCCTACAATGCCATCATTGGGAGACTAACTTTGAATAGCTGGAAAGCTGTTACCTCCACTTACCATTTATTAGTCAAGTTTCCAACAGAATACGGGGTAGGACAAGTACAAGGTGACCAACTGGTAACAAGAGAATGTTACTTGGCCATGCTGGCCATGGATGAACAAGTTCAAGCAATGAATATTGAAGAAAAGAAGGTTGTAGCAGAGCCTACTGAAGCATTAGAAGATATTTCCTTGGATGAAGATAACCCTGAGAGGTGTACCAGGGTTGGAGCAGATTTAGAAGAGAAGATTAAAAAGGACCTCGTCCAATTTTTGAAGAAAAACATCGATGTGTTTGCGTGGAGTCACGAGGATATGCCGGGTATAGACCCTAGTGTCATTACCCACCGATTGAATGTATGTCCTTCCTTTAAGCCTGTGCGGCAAAAGAAGAGGGTGTTTGCCCCTGAGAGGGATAGTGCAATCAAGGACGAGGTCCAAAAGCTGATGGTAGCAAAATTCATTCGGGAAGTGTACTACCCGGATTGGTTGGCCAATGTAGTAATGGTCAAAAAAGCGAATGGCAAGTGGAGAATGTGCGTGAACTTCACCAATCTGAACAAGGCTTGCCCCAAGGATAGCTACCCGTTACCGCGCATTGACCAGTTAGTAGACTCAACTGCAGGACACAAATTGCTTAGCTTCATGGATGCCTTTTCAGGATACAATCAAATAAGAATGGACGAGGCTAACCAAGAGAAGACATCTTTTGTCACCAATCAAGGCTTATTCTGTTATAAGGTGATGCCGTTTGGCTTAAAGAATGCAGGGGCGACATATCAGAGGTTGGTCAACCACATGTTTCGTCCGCAGATTGGGCGGAATGTGGAAGTCTATGTAGATGACATGCTGGTGAAAAGTCAGGACGAAGGAAGACATCTAGACGACCTGCAGGAGACATTTGAGACATTGAGGCAGTATCACATGAAGCTGAATCCTAGCAAATGTGCCTTTGGAGTATCATCAGGGAAATTTCTTGGCTTTATGGTATCCCACAGGGGAATTGAAGCGAATCCAGATAAAATTCAAGCAATATTGGACATGAAGCCACCGCAAAATACCAAGGAAATCCAATCCCTCACTGGACGAGTCACTGCGCTTAACAGGTTTGTCTCTAAAGCTACTGATAAATGTTTGCCATTTTTTAAGGTTCTCAAAAAAGCATTCGAATGGACCGACGAGTGTCAGAGAGCTTTTGAAGATTTGAAGGTGTACCTTACCATGGCACCGCTGCTTAGTCCATCAGTGGCAGGAGAGGAATTATATTTGTACCTAGCAGTAACCTCGCATGCCATGAGCTCAGCATTGATAAGAGAGGAAGATAAAGTGCAAAGACCTGTGTACTATACAAGCAAGGCATTGAAAGGAGCGGAAGGACGGTATCCACAAATGGAGAAGTTGGCCTTCGCACTAATCACAGCTTCAAGGAAGCTGAGGCATTATTTCCAAGCACATGTCATTAATGTTCTGACGGATCATCCTCTCAAAAAGGCAATGAATAGGCCGGAAGCTGCAGGACGATTAATATAGTGGGCTGTGGAGCTAAGTGAGTTCGATATCAGGTATCAACCAAGGCATGCCATAAAAGCTCAAGCCCTAGCAGATTTTATTGCGGAGTTTACCCCAAGTCATAACGAAACAGAGGACAGTAAGAGATGGATCGTCCACGTGGATGGTTCGTCTACACGGCATGCAGGAGGAATTGGTGTGGTCCTGTAGTCCCCAGAGGGAGATAAACTGAAACATAAAGTCCGTCTACAGTACCAAGCGATAAACAATGAAGTCGAATATGAAGCCCTCCTCAAAGGGCTAGAATTGGCAAAGTCCGTGGAAGCCAAGTCCATATGTGTCATGGGGGATTCCCAACTGATCATGGGGCAAGTGAATGGGACGTATGAAGTGAAGGAAGAACGAATGAAGAAATACCTTGGTAGGGTGATGCGCCTTGTGAAAAGGTTTGAAAAAGCTGACTTCGTTCAAATCCCAAGGGAGGAGAACGTGGAAGCTGATACTATAGCAAAAGAGGCCTCAGCAGATGAATCATTAGAGAAGTCAGACGAAGTTCAATATATGCCAAGTATAGATGCCCAGGAAGTACAGCAGGTGGATAACAGAGAAAATTGGATGACTCCCATTATATCATACTTGAAAGACGGACAACTGCCAGAAGAGAAGGACGAGGCCAGAAAGGTGAGGGTGAGATCAGCTAGATACGTCCTTATGAATGAGGTTCTATACAAGAGAGGTTTCTCTCAACCTTACCTTAGATGTTTAGCTCCGGACGAAGCAAACTACGTGCTGAGAGAAATTCATGAAGGGGCATGTGGCAATCATTCAGGAGCCAGATCACTTGTCCACAAGGTCGTCCGTGTAGGGTATTACTGGCCGAACATGCAAGCTGATGCTAAAGCATACGTTAAGGTCTGCGACCAGTGCCAACGATTTAGCAACATCCCCAGACAACCCTCGGAATACCTCACCCTAATGGTGGCACCGTGGCCCTTCGCACAATGGGGACTGGACATTTTGGGTCCCTTCCCTTTGGGAATAAGGCAGATGAAGTTTCTAGTGGTAGGGATTGATTACTTCACCAAATGGGTGGAGGCAGAACCGTTGGCAAATATCACACAACAGAATGTGAAAAACTTTGTGTGGAAGAACATTGTATGCAGATTTGGAGTGCCGAAGGTATTGGTGTCTGACAATGGACGACAATTTGACAATGCACTCTTCAAGGACTTTTGCTTACATTTTGGAATTCAGAACCATTACTCCTCACCTGCACACCCCCAAGCCAACGGCTAGGCTGAAGTTGCAAACCGATCCTTGTTGAAAATCATCAAGACTCGGCTTGAGGGGGCAAAGGGAGTATGGCCAGATGAATTACCAGGAGTTTTATGGGCATATAGGACCACAGTGAGGACCCCTACAGGGGAGACTCCTTTCAAGTTAGCCTATGGAAGTGATGCGGTTATACCTGCAGAAGTACATATGGCTAATCACAGGGTGATGATGTATCAAGACAAGGATAATGAGGACCAGCTTCGTCTGAACCTCTATCTAATAGACGAGGTAAGGACAAACGCGGAGAACAGGGCAGCAAAGTATAAGAACCTCATGGCTAGGCAGTATGATGCAATGGTGAAGCCTAGGCGTTTCAACATAGGAGATCTCGTCCTGAGAAAGGTCTCTTTGTCAACCAAGAACCCAGCACATGGGAAGTTGGGCCCAAACTGGAAAGGACCATATAGAGTTATCAACTGTAAGAGGCAAGGATCCTACTACCTGGAGGCCTTGGACGGGAGAAAGTTGGAACATCCTTGGAATGTGGAGCACTTGAGGAGGTACTACCAGTAAGAGTGAACCCATGGACGAGACTGGGTATTCAAGGATCCTATTAACGTACTACTATGTATGATGCTGTTTGTGTTTGATACTATTATGTTTGGTGTTGCTTATGTGTAGAGTTTGAAACTATCATCTTATTACTTATTATAGTTGTGTTATGGTTATGGACGAAGTCATGAAGTATGTATTTATTAAATAAAAAGGCATCAGTGTGCATATGCCTTGTCTTTAAACAATATTTATGTTATGTACTAAATGTTGTGTGAAATCTCCATGATATTGTCGTCCAAGTCAATCCTCAAGAGGGTTGAAAGATTCAAGACGAACAAAATCTCTGGACGCAGAGATGTAACGTATAATTTTCTAAGGAAAAAACCACATCCACACTCGTCCAACTCATGGACGAAGTGGAGCCAATTAAACAATCCAAACTCTGGACGAGAGAAAAAGTTAGCAAATAAGTAAGATGGTAAGTAAAGTTAGTTTGCAAAGTCCTAAAGACGAATCAAGCTAATCAAAAATACTACCTGCTAAGACGAGTTAGATTACATGAAAAATATATACTCGACATGGACGAACTAAAGCAAGAATTAAAAATATCTAAGCAGCATTCGTCCATGCAAAGAAAATGAAATCACTCGTCCATGCAAAGAAAATAAAGCTTCATTCAAAGGGTGGACATCCTACGTCCAAAAACCCTTGATTAAGTTTGAAAAGCAGAAATAGTATACTTAAAAAACCCGTCCTAAAACCATGGACGAGTATAGTGTATTCTTGTTACATAAAAGGTCCAAAAACAAAGGACCAAATATAAAAAAAAGAAAGAAGAAAGCCACTAAGGTAAAAAGTCTCGTCCTAAGAAGGGGGAGCATTCACAACTGGTCCGTCCTGAGGCTGGGTACTAGCGTCGTCTTCCACATTGACGTCATCAGAGCCAGTCTGGAGAAGAGAGCTTGTGGCAGCAGCAAGGTTAAGCTTGATTGCGCTAAAGTCAACTTCAGGGAAGTTCTCAATAGCGTCCATTCTGAAATCTTCAAAACCAGCTGCATAATTGCGATCCAAAGTGTCTGTATATGCTTTGGACGACTTGAACTCAGCCACAGCGTCCTCTTTTGCCTTGGAGAGACGAGCATTCAATTCATCGTTCATCTTCTGCAGGTGATCAATGCGCGTATCCTTCTCCACTGCATCCGTCCTTAGCTCCTCAATCAGCTTGTTACGTTCTTTGACCTCGTCCTTAGCTTTTTCAGCAGCCCCAGCCCATTTTTTACAATCAGCATTCACCTGCTGAATCCTCGTCTCCAACAAGACTCTCGTCTTGTCCAGCTCTGTTGCCTGTCTAGACGCTGCTATAAACTTCGACATGGCCTATGAATAGACAAAGCAACATAGAGTGATTAAATAAGTAAAAGTAGCTAACTGAATAAGGACGAGAGATACTGACATACCTTGAAGAGGTCATGGACGCCTGAATGCTCAAACTCCTTCAAGCCCATGTTATAGCACATGTTTATATCCTCGTCCTTGACAGCTATCTGGAAACGTTCCCAAGCCAGGTCTTCGCTCTCAATTATGTTCATAGAAGGCTGGGACGAGCCAGGCGTGGTAGACTTGGCTAAAGGAGTTCTAGGCGGAGTCTTAGACGGAGTGGACTCAACTGGAGTGGACGAGTCCACATCGACTATCTGGACGGCAGGCTGGGACTGGGGAGGCTTGGACTTAACCACCTTGGACGAGCCTTGTTTAACCCTTTTCTCTCTACGACTGGGGAGCCCTTCCAAGTCAATGTTCTTTGGCAAGAACTTCCTTTTGTCCCCAGCCGATGGACGTGTCTGACCTTCAGGACGATCCTGGGCCTGACCCTCAGGACGTTTTCCCTCTCCTACAATCTCCTTCCCTCTGTTCTCTTTCATTGTTGACATTCCTAAGACGAGATGAACAAGTTATGAATGTATACATAAAAAAAAGAAAAAGAAAAGAAGGTTTAGCTAAAAACTTACTTTTTCGCACAGTAACTTCGTGGGCGATAGCTTCGTCTGAAGGCTCAAGACCTAAACCCCACTTGGCTAGACGTCTAAGCGTGACAAGAGAACGAAAGCTCCTGTCTGTATGTAGACGAGCCCTGTGGACGCGGTCACGGTGAAATTTGCTCAAAGACGGACGTTTGGCAGCTACAACACGATGTACAAACAAAGGTTAGAAATTGTAAATATACCAAATAGAAGCAAGAATAAAAATAAATAAGGGGAAGGGACATACCTTCTGGACGAAGGTTCCCTAGGTCCCCAGTGTAAGGGGGAAAGGGATCCCTGCCAACGTCCACAGGGTTCCCTGCCCAGAAGCCTGAAACAAAAATGAACTCCGTCTTCCATTTCCTATCAGACGAAGCTAGGGACTTGATCAACCTACAATCATTCCCCCTAGCAGTAAACTGATAAAAACCTTCAGATTGACTTATGGCAGAAGGTTTATAACAATAAAGGAACTCGTCCACTGTAAGAGGACGGTCCCCACCAAAAACTTCCCTCCACAAAATTTG
Source organism: Quercus engelmannii (assembly GCA_029955605.1). Taxonomy (NCBI): domain Eukaryota; kingdom Viridiplantae; phylum Streptophyta; class Magnoliopsida; order Fagales; family Fagaceae; genus Quercus; species Quercus engelmannii. The sequence continues at coordinate 61,823,060 of JARPSG010000006.1, read as the reverse complement.
CATGGAGATAATTAATCTCCATGCGTTAGGATTGAACTGACAAACACCTAAACCTAACTTAACTAATAACTCTCTAGCGAAGGTATTTAAGGGAAACCTAAGGCCACCTAAGAAGTAAGATTCATAGACGCCTATTCCAAAACGGGGCTCACAACACCACTCTCCACGGACGGGCAGCCTAGGGTTAAACTCGTCTGGGATTTGATACCAGGATCTAAGGCTATTTAACCTCTGTTCGTCCGTCTTAGAATGGACGCCTACAGCGCAACTGAAGACGGTTTCTACCTCGTCCGTAGGATTGGACGGAGAACCAGCTTGAGAGCCAGAAGCTCTCCTAAGCTGTTCTTGGACGACCTCAATAGGGAGCCTAGGGGCCCCAGAAGAGTAGTTCTCGTCCGTGCTTCCTCCACTCTCATCACTAGCACTGCTAGAGTCAGACCTATCACTAGTATCCCCACAGTATTCGTCTATAGTCTTATTAAGACTATCAGTAGACGAGGAAGCAACAGACATCTCTAACAAAAAACTTAAAACCTAAAGACGAGGAGAAGAAGAGTACCTGGCTCTAGACGGAAGAAGACTCTAGACGCAGAGGAACTCCTAGACGAGGCTCTAGACGACAGATGTCAAGGAAGAAAATTTCTGGAATGAGAAGGGTTAAGGGAGGCATTCCACTATTTATAGGATGCTGACCTGGGTAATCGAAACGACCCAACCAATACGAAAGCGACACGTGGCATCTACCTCGGAAATATAAATCGACGGAATCAGTCGCCAATAAAAAAATGACACGTGGTTCAGTAATTATTAACCAATTATATACGTCCAAGGACGTTCAACCCTTTGGACGACTCACATGGACGAGGGGGCAACTGATGGTGTCACAAATAATCCCAAGTCCATAACTCGTCCATATGTCTCGTCCAACGAAAGAAGCTACAGTTGGCGGAGAAAAGTGCAAGCGTACTGGCGAACCTCGTCCATATATGGACGAGCAATACCTCATGAAATCCACTATTTATGGACAAGCTTCCTAGATGGTCTCGTCCATCTTCCACTGAAAGTGGACGAGCTCATCGTAGAAGTCTCTTCCATCCTTACTAAGGATGGACGAGTTCATCGGCCCATCCGACCTAGGTAACTTCCACAGCGATTATGGAAGTTATCCCCAATTCTCCGGATTCCTGGACATTGGGAACGGTTACTAAACAGATAACCGTTCCACACACTATATAAGGCTTCTTCGATGAAGGGTAAGGGGATTCAGACATTTTCACTTTTGAGAGAACATTTCTTCGTTACAGAGTTCAAAGTAACTAACTTGATCATCGGAGGATTTTTGGCCGGTCCCCACCGGTCCCCTCTGATTCTGTGTCCTTTGTATTACAGGAGATAACCCAAAGATCAACGTTCGAGTCCTGTCAATCCACTGATATAAAGAAGGAATCATCATTATGAGTTCTAAAAAATAATATAAAAAATAACTAATCTCATCAATAATCAATTAGAATGTTTCTTTCTATTTCTCTTTAGTTCTAAAACAAAATAAAACTATGACTTTCCCACACCAAACACCTAAAGACCCGAAGCCAATCACTTCCTTTACAGAACCCACAACATATGACATCAACATCAAAATAATAAGTCATTGTCGTCACTCAATAAAAAGAAAAAAAAGGCCCTCTTCTTTGGTTATAGCTAACTCATACACGCTAAGACTAGATGAGACGACAAAGTTAGAGTTAGGTAGGTGTCATTGAAAAGTTGAAGATATATAACATCATTCTTGGTTGGGATGTATTAGAGATGAGATAGCATGAAGGGTTGTGGGCATGTATATATAAAGGAGTAGAAGTGCAAGAGGTTTTAGCTTGAAACATTGAACCAAAGAAAACAAAGGGTTAAAGAATCCTTATTCTTTAATAGGAATAGTCTTGCAGCACTGAACCAAAGAAACCAAAAGTCTCAAATTTTTTGTTCTTATCTTGTGGCTTTAGAGATTATTTCAATTATTTTTTCAAAGAGAGCATCAAATGGCAGAACCTCATGCTCTCCAGCATGAGGTATATATATATATATATTGATTGATTGATGATTGATTGATTAAAAAAAAAAAAAAAAAAGATAAAGGAAAGGATCAAGAAAGTGGGGGGAATCATTATCAATGAATTGACTTTCATGTAGCAGTAGCCAGCAAGTTCAACCCTTTTGCCACGCCAAACAAAAAACAAAGGATAATGGGCATTGAGGACTAGCAAAAGAGTAGTTTATTTGACTTGAAAGTTGAAACAGAGAATATTGAGAAGTTGTGAAAACAAACACATGTAGAAAGAAAGATCAGAGTCCATTCCTTTATTAAACAGGCAATAGATATCTAATAATATTACATGCACGAAATAGTGATTGAATAGCAATTGATAAATAAATAACAACTAGAGATGAAGAAGGAAGTCGAACGTCTTTTTGTTTGTACTTTTAAAAGTTTTGATAGTATAAAGTATTGAGCAAAATTTAATGATAATTTTTATATTTTACCATAAATTTTAGCTAAATAAAAACGTTCTTTTTTTTCTTCAATTCTCTAAACAAGTAGACTATATAGGTAACTTTCTTGCTAATGAAAATATCTCATAAGCGGTACACCCCATCACATCTGAAAATGTCTATTTCACACACGCATGGTTCACAGACGTGCCACTTTTGCACAGAAAGTCATAATTTCAACTATTTTAAGTCAAAATTTTAGATTAAAAAATTGAATGTGTTTATGTAAATGAGTGTGCAACAGACTTTTCTTAAAGAAATTTTAGCAGAGCTTCGTTAGTCATAGCTGATAGCTAGTTACCACTAATGTCTAAACTACCTTGTCCTCCACCATCAATTTAAAAATGAAAAAGCAATAAAGCAAAGGAGTAAGTGGGGGTAATCGATAACTCGTGCCACCCAAAAGCTCTGAAAAAAGTAATGGGAAAAGAAATAAATTTCCTTGAGTGGGGCCTAGGAAAAGTTGTTGACTTGACTGAGAACAGGGGATTTGAAATTGTGAACATACACGGAAAAAGAAAGAACACAGTACAATCAATTATTAAACAGGCAGAGTTTTAGAAAAAGTATATAAGTATATAATTAAAATTTTTAAGGCTAAATGATAATTTTTTTTAGTGAAAAAATTAAAATGAAAATTAATCCAATCTGCCTCTGAGATTGGGGTCATCATAAGCTATCAAGATTTTTTTAAAAAAATATTCAATTTGCTCCCTATGCTCATAGGACAATTTACACTGTTAAAAAAAAAAAAAATTCATGCTCTTCTAAGTCCTTGCTTCTTTTCAATATCTTGTTTTAACTGCATATATCTCACATTGTGACAATTATATACGCAAAAGAATTTCTAGTAGCCAATGTAGATAAATAATTGTTAGAAATGGAGAAGAATTTCTAGTAGCCACTGTAGATAAATAATTGTTAGAAATGGAGAACGAAACTGTAAAGTTGTGATTTCCAACCGGCCTTTGTTAGATTTAATTCCGTGCCAAATTTGGTTATAATTCAGTTAATCATTTCCCTATATTTATGTGGGTTTAATTGTAAGGGATGACTGTGTGAGATTGGTGAAGAATCGAACATGTAATGAAGATCAATGTAGTTTCATGACTAGCTCACGAGTAAGGTTTCCACGAAAAGGCCACGTGTGAAGCACATGATTAGAAGGTGAAGAGCCATGCCAGCTTGTCATTTTGTGAGCGAGAAAGGCCATCTCGCGAGGTACCCGCGAAACTCTCTGTTTGGCAAAAATAAAGAGTGCTTTCCTAAATTCTTTACACACACTATATATATACCCTCATTACCCACAAAATTTTAAGGAGTCTTTTTCTAGAGAGAAAACCTTAGCAAAACACTTAAGAGTTAGAGATTGTCATACCCACAATCATCTACACAAATTCTCTTAGTTTTCCTCTACTCCTACCTCTCCATCTTCATATCCTTGAGAGGTTCTTAGCCCAAACACTTACCTCACCCATCTTGAGTGTTGAGAGAAGTTTTGGTGCCTTGGGGAAGCATTGGAAGAAGCCATTAAGTAGCGGATGCAATCGGGCGAAATTGCGGGATCTAGATAACTAATGAAGACAAGACTCCAAGAAGTCCGTTGGTAGCAAAAGCTTGGAGGGTTCAAGTACATTGGAAGATTGGGCTTGGGAGGTTTTTTTTATATTCATGTACTCCAACTTATTCACTAGTGGACTAATTTTAGCTTGGAGGGCCACAGAGAGGTTTTTCGCCGAGTACTTTGGTTTTCTCTTCAATAACACTTCTCGGTTGTTATATATATAGGTATATACATGGATAGGTTATAATAATGATGTGTGAGTTTGAAGAATATGATTTCATAAAGTGAAAATTCAAGTTCTGAAATTTTCTAAGTGAAAATTCAAAATTTAGGATTTTCGATCGATCAAAACTTTGGCTTGATCTATTGAAATGGTAAGAAAATAATGCTAGAGCCTTTGGATGAATCGATCGCTATTCAATTCCTGTTCAATTGATCGAAAAGATCACTCAATTGATCGAAAGGATCTTTCGACCGATCGAAAGTCGTAAAACAGGATTTACTGTAGAATTTTCTGGTAACTATTTAGAAAGTTTGAAGAGGTTTCAAACCTAGTGAATGATTTTATGAAATATTTTGACTTTCCATACTTGCCTTTTGATGAAACCTTATGGGTATAAATAGAGGCTTATGTTCACTTGAAAAATAGTAAGTTAGAGAGAAATACAAGAAATCCTATGGTTATTCTCTAGAATTGCTATTTGTAGAACCCAATATCTTGGTTGTATCTTGGGGACAAATTTGTGATAACCTTTTAGCAACAATAGTGTGGGGGCAATATTTCTTCCTTTATTACTTTGTGTAATATTTCCAACAATCTTAGACAATATTTCCTACAATGGAAGGAACAAGTGATGTTTTAGCGTTGAAGATGTTGAATCATGAGTTAGTGAAATTGGATCACTTTGATGGAACCAATTTCTCTTGATGGAAAGACAAGATGAAATTCCTACTTATTGCACTGAAACTTTTCTATGTCTTAGACCCGAATTTGATGCCTTTTTCCTACTGCAAGTGATAAAGACACTGATGAGATAAAGGCACAAAGAAAGAAACAGGAGGAAGACAAACTAATTTGCAGAGGGCACATTCTCAATGCTCTTTCAGATCGTCTCTATGATCTCTACACATCAATGAAGTCACCAAAGGAGATTTGGAATGTTTTGGAAGCAAAGCACAAAACTGAGAATGTAGGTATGTATAAATTTATTATTCAAAATTATTTTGATTATAAAATACTTGATAATATCTCAGTTTTGGATCAAGTGCATCAGTTACAAATTTTGGTCAATAAACTCTGTGATTTGGCAATTAATATTCCTGAATCATTCTAAATGGGTGCAATCATTGCGAAACTCCGACCAAGTTGGAATAATTTTAGGAAAAAGCTTCTACATATGTCGGAAGATCTCACTTTAGAAAAATTTGGACAACATCTTTGAATTGAAGAGGAAAGTCAAGTTAGAGATAGGACTAACACCGATTATAAAGTGAATATGAGCAATGTTCAAAGTGGGAGTTCAAGTAAGACCGATAAGCACTTGAAAGTGAACAAAAGTGGGAGTAGTTTCAAGAAGAACAACTCTAAGAATCCCAACAAAAACAAGAAGAACCGGAGTGGTTTCCATTGTGGAAAGAAAGGCCATTACATTTGTGAATGTAAACTCTTAAAGAACAAGAAAAAGGATAAAGAAGGCAATGCCATTGAAACGAATGTCATTGAGGACATTGTTGCTATGGTCAGTGGCATACATATTGATATGATCATTGAAGTTCATATGGTTGTGATTGCAATGGTGCATGTGTGCAACAACAAAGAGCAATTCAGAACTTATGATAAGTCTTCCATGGAACAACAAGTGTTGATGGACAACCACAACAAAGCAAAGGTTCTTGGAAAGGTCACCGTTGAAGTGAAAATGAGTTCTGGCAAGATGTTGATCTTGACCAATTTTTTTCACGTACCCGATATCAAGAAGAATCTTGTATCTACTAACTCGTTATGTAAGAGTGGTGTAAAAGCTGTACTTGAATTGGACAAGTTAATCTTGTCCAAAAGTGGGATATCTGTAGGAAATGGATATGTTACTAATGGCATTTACAAACAAAGTATTATTAATAAAGAACTTTTTGGTTGTGCTTACATTGTTGATTCTTCATATTTGTGGCATGCTAGATTAGGACATTTAAATTTCAAATCATTTGAAGTTTATGTCAAAGCATGATATGATTTCATATAAGTATGATGATGAAAAGAAATGTGAAATTTGTATTCAAGCAAAGATGACAAAGAAATCTTTTCCTAAGTCAGATAGAAATTCTATCATGCTTGAACTTGTGCATTCAAATGTATGTGAATTGAATGGTGTATTAACTAGAGGAGGTAAAAGAGACTTCATTACATTCATTGATGATTTCTCTAGATTTACTTATGTGCATTTAATGAGAAATAAAGATGAATTATTTGACATGTTCAAACACTATAAAACTGAAGTAGAAAATCAAAAGGATAGGAAAATAAAGATCCAATGAAGTGATAGAGGTGGTGAATTTTTTCCTAATGATTTTTCTACTTTTTGTGAGGAACATGGTATAATATACCAAAGTTCAGCCCCTTATACACCCCAACAAAATGGTTTGGTTGAAAGAAAAAATAGGACTCTTATAGACGTATTAAATGCCTTGATCTTGAGTGCAGAGCTTCCTTTTAATTTATGGGGAGAGGCATTGCTTACAGCATGTCATGTGCACAATAGAGTACCTTCCAAGAAGATTAATGTATCTCCATATGAGTTATGGAATGGAAGGAAACCAAATCTTGATTATATCAAAGTGTGGGGGTGTTTAGCATTTTATAGAGTGGTTGATCCAAAAGAACAAAGTTAGGACCAAGAGCTATGAAAAGTGTGTTTGTAGGTTATGCTGAAAATTCAAAGGCATATAGGTTATTAGACTTAAGCTCTGATACAGTGATGGAATTAAGAGATGTTGAGTTTAATGAGAATAAATTCAGTAAAGATTCCATGGATGCTTTGATACCTACTTAAACACAACAAGTTGACTCTAATCCTAATACTACTTTGGGTGGTACTAAAAGGATTGAAAATAATTCACCAAGTGAACAAAGAAAGAGTCAAAGGATAAGAAAAGTAAAGGACGTTGGTCCAGATTTCATTTCTTATCATGCTTAATTGTTTCTTGTTGAAGGAAATAGACAAGTGGTCCTAAATAAAATACCCATAGTGTTTAACACAGAAGATGATCTTAAAACATTTGAAGAAGCTATGGCCTCTAGAGATTCAACTTTCTGGAAAGTTGTGAATGATGAGATGGACTGAATATTGTCCAATAATACTTGGGTCCTAATGGATTTACCTACTAGTTCTAAACAAATTGGTTGTAAATGGATATTTAGAAGAAAATATAATACTAATGGATCAATATAAACGTTTAAAGCAAGGTTAGTGGCAAAAGGCTTTAAAAAAAGGGAAGAAGTAGACTATTTTGATACCTATGTATCGGTGGCTAGGATCACGTCTATTCATGTGTCATTAGCACTTACATCCATATATAAGTTGATTTTACATCAAATGGATGTAAAGACAGCTTTCTTAAATGGTGATCTTGATGAGAAAGTTTACATGGAACAGCCTGTTGGTTTTGTACTTCCTAGAAATGAAAAGAAAATTTGCAAATTAGTCAAGTCTTTGTATGGCTTGAAACAAGCTCCAAAACAATGGCATGAGAAGTTTGACTCAGCAATTTTGTTGGATGGCTTTGTGCACAATAGTTCCGACAAATGTATGTATTCCAAATTCACAAAGGAATATGGAGTCATTGCATGTCTTTATGTAGATGATATGCTCATATTTGGTACAAATATGAAAGGTGTATGTGAAACCAAAAAGTATCTTTCTTCTATGTTTCAAATGAAAGATTTAAATGAAGTAGATTATATTTTGGAAATCAAAATTAAAAGACATAGTGAGGGATTTGCACTGTGTCAATCTCATTATGTTGAAAAAGTGCTTCAAAAATTTGAACATCTTAATATAAAGGAAGCAAATACACCTTCCGATCGAAGCATAAGGTTAGGTGAAAACATTAGAAGAGCAATAGCACAGCTCGAGTATGCTAGTGCTATTGGTAGCATGATGTATGCTATGCATTGTACAAACCAGACATATCATTTTCAGTGGGCAAAATTTCTAGATTTACAAGTAATCCAAGTGTGGATCACTAGAAAGCAATTGGTAGAGTTCTTGGTTATTTAAAGAAAACCCCATAAGTTTGGGACTCTTTTATTCCGAATTTCTAGCTGTGTTGGAGGGTTATTCGGATGCTAGTTGGATTACTAGTGTGAGTAATAACAAATCCATGTCCGGTTGGATATTTACTCTTGGTAGGGTTGCTATCTCTTGGGCATCAAAGAAACAAATGTGTATTTCTCACTCCACCATGGAATCAAACTTTATAGCCTTGGCGGCAGCAGGCAAGGAAGCGAATGGCTAAGAAATGTATTGTTAGACATAGAGTTGTCACCATAACCAATACCAGCCATTTCAATGTGCTGCAATAGTGAAGCCACCTTGGACAGAGTATACAGTAAAATGTATAATGGTAAGTCTAGACATATAGGTCTAAGACATGATTACATAAGACAATTAATAGAATTTGGTACCATTTCAATTGTCTATGTAAGATCAAATAATAATTTTGTAAATCCTTTAACCAAAGCAGGGACTCAAGATATGGTTGGGGTAACATCCATTGAAATGGGAATAAAACCCTTCTTTTAAAAGAATCAACAATAGTAGCAACCCAACCTTGAATTGATTTAATCTAAAGAGGTTTAAAGGGTAGCAGCAAGCTATTGATACATGGTTAGTAAGAGCACTAATTTTTGTATCTCATTCAGGATATATTAGTGTAGACTATTACGATGTAATTCAGGATGAGTTTTACATTCTTAATGAAGTTCATAAAGTATAAATGTCTATGTAACAGGGATATAAGAAGGAACTGCACCTTTGTGAACATAGAAGTGGTGTTGCTTCTAGCAAGAGTAAAGGGTTTTCTCTTGTAAATGTTCACTAAACTGGGAAGAGCATAAGGCCATAATAGTGCTAACAACAGTGGATTTATAAATGTGTTGTGGATGTTCTCATGTGTGTGTTATTTTCGATTTCAACACATAGGAGTTTTGGTTTAAGCACCAAGCCATCATTAACTTTGTTGATTTCATGAGCAATTACACTAAAGGGATGTTTAAGTTGAAAGACACCTTCCATTATGCATGATAAAATATCAATCAAGTGAGACATATATTATTACAACCTAGTGGGGAAATGTTGTATATATAGGTATATACAAGGATAGGTTGTAATAATGATATCTAAGTTTGAAGAATATGGTTTAATAAAGTGAAAATTCAAGTTCTGGAATTTTCTAAGTGAAAATTCAAAATTCAGCATTTTCGATCGGTCGAAACTTTGGCTCGATTGATCGAAATGGTAAGAAAATAATCCTAGAGCCTCTAGATAAATCGATCGCTATTCGGTTCCTGTTCAATCAATCGAAAATAGCACTCGATCGATTGAAAGGATCTTTTGACCGATTGAAAGTCGTAAAACAAGATTTTTTGCAAAATTTTCTAGTGACTATTTAGAAAGTTTGAAGAGGTTTCAAGCCTAGTGAATGGTTTTATGAAACATTTTGACTCTCCATACATGCATTTCGATGAAATATAACCTTATGGGTATAAATAGAGACTTACGTTCACTTGAAAAATAGTAAGTTAGAGTGAAACACAAGAAATCCCGTGGTCATTCTCCAAAATTGCTATTTGTAGAACCCAACATCTTGGTTGTATCCTAAGGACAAATTTACAATAACCCTTTATCAACAATAGTGTAGGGGCAAATATTGTCTAAGGAAAACCATATTGTGCCTCCAAGTTATCTATTTTCTGTTTGTCTTTTTTGTTAACTTTGTTCTTCCATTATTACTTTGTACAATATTCCCAATATCAGTGTTATCTTATGCTTGCATCTCTCTTCCCTACTCTTTAAGCTTTACAGCTATTGCTCATTGTACTTGATTATGGCTTAGAGTAGTGTTACCAGTTTATTGCGCGTGCTTTACTCTTGTTCTGTACTTAGATAAGTTAAAGTAAAAGCAATTAAGTTGTAATTTAAAATTGGGGATCTAAACAAGCATTAGTGTTTTCACACTAATTGAGCTTTCAGAAACAAATTAGGTTATGCCAATTATATGCACGAAAGAGTAACTAGTGGCTAGTGATAGATAAATAAAAGCTTAAGTTGGAGAAGGAAGAGCAATAGAGTTTTCAAATTGTATTAAATGATGTTTGTTTATGCTTATAGAGTAAATTGAATATTTAATTTTTTTTTTTTTTTTTTTGATAACATCTGACAATTAACCCAAATCTTAAGAGGGTTCGAGCAGTGACACTTTAATGAATGTGTTGTGCTCTCTATGATAGCTCCATCAAGGCTCTAATGGTACTTATGGTGTTACTATTACCATCATGTGGTGTGAGGTTGATGATGATGAGTCCACACTCCACACTAGAAACCTCAATTTTTACTAAAAAGGAGAAATGAGGTATACTTTGTCCACCATTATTGATTTAAATAAAGCAAAGGTGTAAGAAACTGGAGGGGACTGGATAAAGTGCTAGACTAACCACTAAAGAAATAAAGGGTAAAAGTGTGGTTGATTGATTAAAAGACAGATGTAAAATTATGAACAATGAACACACACATTAATAGGAGATATAACAAATTCCAATTGAGCGTTAAAATATAATATAAAGTAAACCATTTAATTTAAGGGAAAATTACAACTTACACGCTTGTGGTTTGGTTAAAATTTAAGTTTCTAACTTGTGGTTTGAAATTTAACATTTTACCCACTTGAAGTTAGCTTAGTTAGATTTCTTTAAACCACCTTTGTTAAAAACATGGCTAAATATGTAATTTTCCTTCGCTTTTATATCTCTCTCCTCCAAAAACACAAAAAACATAAAAATACATGATCAAATAAGATCAAAAAGAATCCAGTGGAACACTTACATTATGGGATTTCAAATCGAAGGTAAGCAACTTAAATTTCATTCAAACTTCAGGTGGGTAAAGTGCCAAATTTTAAACCACAAGTAGGCAACTTAAATTTCAGCCAAACTACATGTGGGTAAGTTATAATTTTCCCTTAATTCAAAAACTTAAATTTACAATTTTGGATCAAATTATATTATAAATAGCCTCATCACAAACACTTTGCGCGTGCGATGATTTTTTTTTTTTATGGTCTAGTGTCATAATTTTTCTTTTTAAATTTTTTTTTTTGTATAAGTTTGTTTTGAAGACATGGATTAATAGGAGAGTGGCCTATTTTGTAGGCATTTTAAATAGAGTTGGAGATATATTTTTACCGGATTTTCCTTAAGTTTTTTTCCTATTTAACTTAAAGTTTAGTGGTATTTCTGAACCACATAAAAGTCTAGTCCAAAGTGGAAAATCCTCTTATAGAGAGTATATATAATTATTCACTATCTTCATCATCATTTAATATTAAAGTTTACTCACACATATCTACTCAACATATTATATACATATAAAAATTTTCAGAATAGCCCATGATTGACAAATATCAATTAAATTTTAAAACAATTAAATAGATAAATAAAAATTAGTAGAAATGAAGAAGGAAGTTTATCAAAAATATATATAAAAGAAAAAAGAAAAAAAATAAAGAGATGTAGATGAAAGCAAGAGCAATTAAATTTTCAAATGGGTTTATCCGTTTATGTGACCTTTTTACTCTTTAAGAGTTATAATAGTATTGCAAATCTAATGATAATTTTTATATTTTACCATAAATTTTAGCTAAATAATTTTTTTTTCCCTTCTTCAATTCTTTCATTTCATTACCAATTAGTTGCTAACCCGTGTGATGCATGGGAAAGCATGAATATCTACAAATTCTATATAACATTATAGCTATATCTAGTTAGGTTCAAATATCCCTTTTTAATTATCAAAAAATTTTAAAATAAACATGAAGAATAAAAAAAATGTTGTATCAAGAAGATTTATATAATAGTGGTGGTACTAACCATTCTTCCAAATGTTAAAAAATGTTTACTTACAAAAAAAAAAAAAAAAACACTTAAGAAACATATTGTTAGTTTTTATTCCATCAAGATTTTTCCTAAATGCATATTATTCATATGTTTATTGTCAAGTCTTGGGAATGCAAGCCGTTAGTTAGGAGCTTGATACTATTTGTGGTACTTGTGGACGTATACAAATCATAAAACAAAAATAATTAGCATGTAACAATAATTAAATTATGCTATAGAGTTGCGAGGCATGCTAATCTTGTAGCCCTCCTATCATAGAAGTTAACTACGATCACATACTTTAAAATTTTACAATAAGCCATACAACTATAGATAAATAATACCTAAAAGAAGCAATAAAGTGGGATAAATTCCTTTATAATTTGAGAAAAGCGCTATCTTTTCCCTTGGGTAGCACCATCTCCTCCCCACTATAAAGTCCAAGATCAATGTAACACAACTGAAATAAAAACAAAATACCATACCCACCATCAAATTATAATAAGGCCAAGTACCAAAGTTTACTAAAGACATATAACATGGTATTGTAGCTTCTTCAGTGTGAGAAGTGTGAACCCCTCTTTTTATAAAAGCTCTTACCACCCATCATTCTCTTCTAAAGAATAAGTAAAACATCCACCAAAACCTACAAAGCAATCAACTTGGTAAAAAGAACAATGAATTATCAGATTTTACAATTTAAAAAAATTGAATAAATCTTTCAGTCAAATAGAACCACTCAGGTTTATAGAGAAACAAAAATCATGGAAAAATGTACCATTAATGTGGTACCACAAACCTATGAATGATATTGTCTAGGACAGTGGATTTGGGCTCCCAATTTATTTATTGGTGGGTTTCCTCACAATCCTACTAGTTTTGCTTCAAACGCAGCTTGGACAATCCAATTTCGATTATCCCCATGGTTTCTAGCCCAACGCCCCCTTACCCTTTGAATTTTCTTCTTATAGTCTCTAAAACTTCTCCCTTTCTCTCCCATTCGATGGGGTTCCAATCCTCATATCACTACTCATGAATTTACTAAGCTTAACTATCTGTTTTTCCAGATTGCTTGTCATTCTCTTTGGCCCATTTCTTATTTGCACACCATTCCTATTGAGAGATGTGCATTTTTGTATGCCCTTGTAACTGACACTCCTACGAGTTTTTCTATCCTCTTCATTCGTTCTTTGGTTGAGGTTCATAGGAGTAGTTTTAAATCACATGGTCTTTTCTTTCTTGTTTTTATTCATCGGATTTTGTTGCATCTAGGGTTAGATGAGTTTCATGCTTCTGAGCCTGTACACATCATAGCACCCATAGGTGCCAGCTTCCTTCGGTAAAGAGTTGCTCAGATGAGAGCTACCTCTAAACACCCTAAAGTAGAGTCTTCCTCTGGTGCACCTCCTCCTCCTTCTTCTTCAGTTGATCCTACAGTTGAGGAGTATGTCGATCCGACAGCTATGGTTGATCCTCCACCGACTTCTTCTTTCGATGATGCTTCTTTGCGGAGTATGCTGGAGACTATCATGATCGTTCAGGTAGCTCAAGGACAGATTTTGGTGGATGTGCTCATTGAGCTTCAGGTGTTGCGTGTTGATTTAGCGAGCTTTAGACGATCACCTCCGCCACCTCCTTTTGATAATGAGTCTTGATTGCCCTTTGGCAATTCGTCACAAAAAGGGGGAGTACATATGGACGGAGATAGGGGGAGATTTTTTTGGTTTTGGAGCTTTGGAGCTTTAGATTATATTTAGGTGCTTCATGATGTACTTATTTTTTTGGCTCATGTTGTATTTCTGTGATGTATATGTTAGGGGGAGACATTATATTTTATGTTTTTATTTCTGTTTCTTATTTCACATTGTGCTACATTGATTATTGATCTATATTATGAGGTTATTCATGATATGTGTCTTTATTTTCAAGAACTTATTTTGTTTTTACTTGTATTTTCCACACATGCGTTTATGTGTTTGTTAAGTGTTATAGGAATATACAGGTTGATTCAGTCATGCTGTTGTCTACACTTACAACTGATAGATAGTAGTTAGGTTGAATTATTGTTGGTTGGACTGTTTTGTAACTTTGAGCATTTTTGTTTTGGTATGTGTTTTGTCACGGATTGCCAAAAAGGGAGTTTGTTAGGTTCTAAGGAATTAGAAACTAATGTATTAGAACTTTAATATGTAATGTTGGCAGACCATGATCAAAACATTTAGTCTAGATTTAGGTTGCTTAAAATGTGTTTTTGTGTAAAGTTGGAATCAAGTGTACTACAAGATTTATTATGTAAATCTGCAAAGCTTGATCAATCGAAAATTAGACTCGATCGATCAAAGCTCGAGAAGATTTTTTTTCTACAGATTTTTCCAACTCAAGCCCAAGCCCGTATGACGTGTAGGGTTTAACATTTTGCCTTAAGTATAAAAGGAAAAACCCTAGCCACGTTTTGCTGTTGTTGTTTATGCTATGTGTATGAATCTCTTGCAAGATTTAGAGTTGTTTGCCTTCATACATACTTAGGGTTATTAAGATCAAGATTGATGTCGAGAGCTTGGTGATCGTTTCAGTTGTTGCACAAAGAACTTAAAGAGAAACAAAAGTGGTATACTTGTGGTTGCTGTGAATCCAAAAAAGAATTAGTCCGTGGACTCGAAACTATCATGTGGTTATGGTAGTAAGTTTTTTACTCGAGGTAGCAATAGGATGTTAGTGGTCTAAGTCGCTATTATAAAATTTCAATTCTTTCATAATGGATCTGTGAGGATAGCTAGGTTAAATCATCCCCAGGTTTTTTACCAGTTTGTTTTTCCTGGGTTATCATATCGTTATGTTCTTTATTTTTCACACTGTTTCAATGATATGATTTATCTATTGATGGTGTCTAGAAAAAGCCAACTCCTTACTTGTCCATGGATGTCGTCCATGAAAAGGTTACGTCGTCCTAATTTTGCAAGGCAGGCTACATTACTGTCGTCCAGAGAGTCTCGTCCAGGAAGCACTTAGGACGAGGGCAAGGCAGTTTTAACAAAGATAACCGCTATAGCAGTTATCAAATTGTACGCTCCGGACTCCATAAAATTGGGGGAGGTTATCCAACGGATAACCGCTCCCTAAACCTATAAATAGAGATGAGTTTCCAACCAGAAAAGAGAGAGTATTACTTCTTTACAGACAATATTTTTCTATTAAGAGGAAACCTACTAACTTCATCATCGGAGGAGTTTTGACCGGCCAACCCCGGTCTCCTCTAACCTTCTATTTCTTATCTTTCAGGCCCTCCTACATCGTGATCCGTGCTGTTCAACTAACTGATTCCTTGATCGCTATCAGTTTGGCGTCGTCTGTGGGAAGTTTATTCTTCTCTTTGACAAAAAGTTGATGGTACGGACTAGATCGAGGGCTACCAGCCCAGGCTGTCAGGGAAGCAGAGATGCTTCCAGCAACCCTCACCGCGACCGCCAATCCGCACCGATCATGCAGAATTCATCTATCCAAAACGTACAGTCCATGGCGGCCGCAGTGACGGAGTTGACTCGCCAAAACCAAGAATTAAGAATGGAGATTAATCTAAGGAGGCAGACGCGTGAAGAACGTAAGGGTGGAGGACAAACGCAGAGTTGTGATGACAGAGAGAACACTGAGGTTGGAAGTCAGTTAAGAGGTACCACTTCACGAGCGGTGCCACATTTGAAGGAAGAGATGGACCAGATGAGAAGAGTCATGGAGGAAATGAAAGAAAATATGAGAAGGACAAATCCTATAGAAGACCTGGTCCACCGAACCGATTCCCCCTTTACAGCTTCCATCAACGGTCACCCTCTACCGTCGAAGTTTAAGATGCCTTCTCTGGATTCGTACGATGGAACACGAGACCCATTCGATCACCTTGCTACCTTCAAAACCACCATGCATCTCCAAGGGGTTCCCGATGAAATAATGTGCAGAGCATTCCTTACTACCCTCAAGGGCCCAGCACGAGTTTGGTTCAACAAAACACCCCCGAATTCGATGAGTTCTTTTGAAGAGTTGAGCAAACTGTTTGTTAACAACTTCATAGGAGGACAAAGACATAAGCGTTCCTCGTCCAGCCTATTGACCATAGAGTAGGGAGAGAACGAGAGTTTACGGTCGTTCATCACCCGTTTCAACAGGGAGGCCCTAAGTGTGGACGAAGCAGATGATAAGCTCTTGTTGGCGGCTTTCCATAATGGGGTGAATTCAGATCTGTTCATCCACAAACTCTATGAAAAAGAACCCCAGTCTATGGCAGAACTTGTCCATTCGGCACAAAATTTTATGAATGCAAAGGACGCAATCATTGCTAAGAAGAGGAAGAGGTCTGATAGAGTAGACGCAAATCCCGGTCGCCATTTAGAGCAGGGCCCTCATCCAAAGAAGGGACGGACGGAAGATAGGAAAGACCGAGACTTTAAGAAGCCGGGCTCTTCAGCACAGAACCAACAGTATACCTCTTTGAACGTCCCACTTGAGCAGGTCCTAATGCAAATCAAGGATGATCCTTCCTTGAAGTGGCCGGAGAAAATGAGGGGAGATCCCAGTAAACGCAACCGGAACAAGTATTGTCGCTTCCACAGGGACCATGGTCACGATACGGACGAGTGTTTCGATTTAAAGCAGCAAATCGAAAATCTCATAAGGCAAGGGAAGCTGAAGAATTTCCTTGGACGAGATAACAGGGACGAGAAAATGAAAGGAAAAATGGAAGAATCATCACGGCCACCACTCGAAGAAATAAGAGTCATTATATGGGGAAGTTCGACAGGCCAATCATCCAAGTCCAAGAAAGCATACTTGAAAGTAGTGCAGAGTGTCCAGCTTTCTGGATGATCACCGAGAGCAAGGACCACGGATGGAGCAGCGATCACCTTCACGGACGAAGACGCTGAGAGAATTCATCACCCCCATAATGATGCTCTCGTCATCACTTTAATGATTGCTGACTACACAACTAGAAGGGTGCTTGTAGACAACGGAAGCTCAGCAGACATTTTGTATTATCCAGCTTTTCAACAAATGAGGCTAGGACGAGACCGGCTCTGTCCAGTGAACTCCCCCCTAGTAGGTTTTGGTGGCATGAAGGTACAACCCGTGGGTACTATTTCCTTATCAGTGGTAGTGGGGACATACCCACGACAAGTCACCAAGGATGTGAACTTCCATGTGGTAGATTGTCCGTCCTCCTATAACGCCATAATTGGACGACCAACCTTGAATAGTTGGAAGGCCGTTACCTCTACTTACCACCTATCAGTTAAGTTTCCAACAGAACACATAGTAGGGCAGGTGCAAGGAGATCAACTGGCAGCAAGAGAATGTTATTTGGCCATGTTGGCCATGGACGAGCAAATTCAAGCCATGAATATTGAAGAAAGGAGAGTGGTAGCGGAGCCTACCGAAGCATTAGAAGACATTTCCCTGGACGAAGAGAACCCTGAAAAGTGTACCAGGGTTGGAGTAGATCTAGAAGAGAAGATTAAGGAGGACCTCATCCATTTTTTGAAGAAAAATGTTGATGTGTTCGCATGGACTCATGAGGACATGCCGGGTATAGACCTTAGTGTCATTACCCACCGTCTGAATGTATGCCCTTCCTCCAAGCCAGTGCGACAAAAGAAGAGGGTGTTTGCCCCTGAGAGAAATGATGCTATCAAAGACGAAGTTCAAAAACTGATGGGAGCAAGGTTTATCCGGGAGGTGTACTACCCAGATTGGTTGGCAAATGTTGTAATGGTCAAGAAGGCAAATGGTAAATGGAGAATGCGCGTGGATTTTACCGACTTGAACAAGGCTTGCCCAAAGGATAGTTATCTGCTGTCACGCATTGATCAATTGGTGGATTCAACTACGGGCCACAAGTTGCTCAGTTTCATGGATACTTTTTCGGGATACAATCAAATAAGGATGGATGAGGCGGATCAAGAGAAAACATCCTTTGTCACAAGTCAAGGCTTGTTCTGTTATAAGGTGATGCCGTTCGGCTTAAAGAATGCAGGAGCCACGTATCAGAGATTGGTCAATCACATGTTTCGACAGCAGATTGGGTGGAATGTGGAAGTCTATGTAGACGACATGTTGGTAAAGAGCCAGGACGAAGGAAGGCATCTGGACGACCTGCAGGAGACATTTGACACGCTGAGACAGTATCACATGAAGCTGAATCCTAGTAAATGTGCTTTCGGAGTATCATCAGGGAAATTCCTTGGCTTTATGGTCTCTCATAGGGGGATTGAAGCGAATCCTGATAAAATTCAAGCAATACTAGACATGAAGCCTCCGCAGAATACAAAGGAGATCCAATCTCTTACTGGACGAGTCGCTGCACTCAACAGGTTTGTCTCTAAAGCCACTGATAAATGTTTGCCATTTTTTAAAGTTCTTAGAAAAGCATTCGAATGGACCGACGAGTGTCAGAGAGCTTTTGAGGATCTGAAGGCATACCTTACCAAGTCTCCATTGTTGAGTCCGTCAGTAGTGGGAGAGGAATTATACTTGTATTTGGCGGTAACCCCGTATCCCGTAAGTTCAGCATTGATAAGGGAAGAAGGTAAAGTGCAAAGACCCGTGTACTATACGAGTAAGGCATTGAGGGGAGTGGAAGGACGATATCCACAGATGAAGAAGTTAGCCTTCGCATTGATCACCGCTTCCAGGAAGCTAAGGCACTATTTCCAGGCCCATGTCATTAATGTCATGACGGATCATCCACTCAAGAAGGCGATGAACAGACTAGAGGCAGCTGGACGATTGATTCAGTGGACCGTCGAGCTCAGCGAATTTGACATCAGATATCAACCAAGGCATGCCATAAAAGCTCAAGCATTAGCAGATTTCATTGCGGAATTTACCCCAAGTCATGACAAGACAGAAGACAATGATAGATGGGTCGTCCGTGTGGATGGATCATCCACAAAGTATGCAGGTGGGATTGGTGTGGTTTTACAGTCCCCAGAAGGAGACAAACTGAGGCACAAGGTTCGTCTACAGTACCAAGCAACTAACAATGAATTCGAGTATGAAGCCCTTCTCAAAGGGCTAGAATTGGCTAAGTTTGTGGAAGCCAAGTCTATACTCGTCCTGGGAGATTCTCAGTTGGTCATAGGGCAAGTAAATGGAATGTACGAAGCAAAAGAGGAACGGATGAGGAAATACCTTAATAGGGTGATGCGCCTAATGAAGAGATTTGAAAAAGCTGAATTCGTCCAAATCCCAAGAGAGGAAAACGTGGAATCTGATACTATAGCGAAAGAAGCCTCGGCAAGTGAATTTATGGACGAATCTGACCAAATTCAATACATGCCAAGCATAGATATTCCAGAAGTATAACAGGTGGAAAATAGAGGAAACTGGATGACCCCGATTATATCATACCTGAAAGACGGACAGCTACCAGAAGAGAGAGACGAAGCAAGGAAGCTGAGGGTGAGATCGGCTAGATATCTACTTCTGAACGAAGTGTTATACAAGAAGGGCTTTTCTCAACCTTATCTTAGGTGCTTGGCTCCGGACGAAGCAAACTACGTGTTGAGGGAAGTTCATGAAGGAGCATGTGGCAATCACTCCGGAGCCAGGTCCCTTGTCTCCAAGGTCGTCCGTGCAGGGTATTACTGGCCAAATATGTAAGCTGATGCTAAAGCATACATCAAGGTCTGCGACCAATGTCAACGATTTAGCAACGTCCCCAGACAACCATCAGAGTACCTCACCCCGATGATGGCACCGTGGCCCTTTGCACAATGGGGACTAGACATTTTGGGTCCCTTTCCTCAGGGCATAAGGCAAATGAAATTTCTAGTTGTGGGCATCGATTACTTCACAAAATGGGTGGAAGCTGAACCGCTGGCGATGATCACACAACAAAATGTAAAGCATTTCGTGTGGAAGAACATTTTATGCAGATTCGGAGTACCCAAGGTATTGGTATCTGATAACGGACGACAGTTTGACAACGCACTCTTTAGGGACTTCTGCGCACACTTCGGAATACAGAATCACTATTCCTCACCTGCTCATCCTCAAGCAAATGGCCAAGCTGAAGTAGCAAACCGATCCTTGTTGAAAATCATGAAGACCCGGCTTGAGGGGGCAAAGGGGGTATGGCCAGAGGAGTTACCTGGTGTTCTATGGGCCTACAGGACGATGGTGAGAACCCCTATGGGGGAAACTCCTTTCAAGCTAACTTATGGAAGCGAAGCAGTCATACCGGCGGAAGTACATATGGCCAATCACAGGGTGATGATGTATAAAGATAAGGATAATGAGGAGCAGCTCCGTTTGAACCTTGATCTAGTAGACGAGGTAAGGGCAGACGCAGAATACAGAACAGCAAAGTACAAGAACCTCATGGCTAGGCAATATGACGCAATGGTGAAGCCCAGGCGTTTCAACATAGGAAATCTCGTCCTAAGAAAGGTGTCTTTGGCAACCAAGAACCCAGCACATGGGAAATTGGGCACGAATTGGGAAGGACCCTACAGGGTTATCAACTGTAATAGGCAAGGATCCTACTACTTGGAGGCCTTGGACGGGAGGAAACTGGAGCACCCTTGGAACGTGGAGCACTTGAGGAGGTACTATCAGTGAAAGTCAACCTAGACGGAAGTATGGCCACGGACGAGGCTGGACCTTGTCTGAAGACTTGTTCTACTTATATTTAATGTTGCTTGTGTTAGGAACTACTATTTTACTATTTATATTTATGTTGTGTGTTGTGGACGAAGTTAAGGCTTTACTATTTATGTTGTGGTGTTTATGGACGAACTTATGGAGCTTGTACTTAATAAAAAAGGCATAAATATATGTATATGCCTCACCTGAAAACAATATTTATGTTATGTACAAAGTATTGTGTAAATTCCTAGTCTCCAAGCTATTTTCGTTCCAACTAACCCACCACAAGGCTGAAAAGCCCAAGACGAGGGAAATCTCCGGACGCGGGGATATAACTTCGACAAACAAGAGAAATGTATGCACGCCCAAGTGTAGACGAGAAAATTTTCCTCTGAAATGGCACGTCCACATAACTTCTGTCCCTAAAATAGACGGGATGGATGATAGCACGTCCACCACACGGACGAACAATAATACGTCCACAAAGCTCAAACTGAAATAACGTGAGATTTACACGTCCACTCATGGACGAATACATGCAAAGACGATGTTTTGGTTTATTAACCAAGAACGTTCCAGAGCAATTAAGCTTATGGACGAATGCAAAGTCGCATTAGAGAAATAATCAAAAAAGAGGCAAAGTCTCAAGACGAGTGATGCTGACATTTGGGATTTCTCCAAGACAAGTATAAAGTTCCTAGCACTTCATAAGATCACCCTCATGGACGAGAAGAAATTTTAAAGTAAAAGCATAACTTTCGTCCTTGATATAACCAAAAAAAAAAAAAAAAAAACACAAGTGTTTAAAGGGAGGACGACCAACGTCCAAACACCCTTAAGTTACATGATAACCCGTCCATAAACTAAGGACGAGGTAAATAAAAAGTTACATCAAGTCTTAAAATAAAAAAAATAAAAAAAAGCATCAGGCTGGTGGGGCGTCTTTGTTCTGCTCGTCTTGAAGTGGCTGGGTTGTAGCATCATCCTCCACATTAACGTCTGAGCTCGTCTGGAGGAGGGAGCTGGTAGGAGCACCACTAAGATTGAACTTAATAGAGCTGAAGTCAATGTTGGGGAAGTTCTCGACGGCGTCCATCTCGAAGTCCTCAAACCCAGCCGCATAGTTAGTATCCAGCAGATCAGTGAACTGCTTGGATGCCTTGAACTCTGCAACCGCGTCTTCCTTGGCCTTCTTGAGAAGATCACTCAACTCGTCATTCTTCTTTTGCAAGTGATCAAGACGAGTTTCCTTCTCCACAACATCAGTCTTCATCTCTTCAATTTGATTTTGCAGCTCCTTTGCCCCTTCGTTGGCTTTAGCAGCTGCCTCAGCCCAGCGTTTGCTCTCATCCTTCACTTCCTTGATTCTCTTCTCTAACAAGACCCTCGTCTTGTCCAAATCAGTTGCTTGCCTGGACACAGCAATGAACTTGGACATGGCCTGAATAATGGTTTAGTTAGGAAGCTTATTAGAAAGGACGAGACAAAATAAAACACCAAGTAAACGTACATACCTTGAAACGATCGTGCACCCCAAAATGCTCGAAGTCCTTCAAAGACATGTTGTAACAAGCAGACACGTCCGCATCAGTCACAGCCATCTTAAATCTTTCCCAAGCTAGATCCTCGTTCCCAATGAGGTATTGAGGTGCTTGGGGAGAAGGCTGAGACGTGGACGGCGTCTTGACTATGGACGGGACTTGCATGGATGAATCTTTGGGCTCAGAATCAAGGATCTGGACGTCTTCAAGCTCATGAACAGGAGTAGGCGCAGGTTGAACGTCTTTGGGCTTGGACGACTTATGTTTGACCTTTTTCTCCCTGCGCCTGCTGGGAAGATCGCCCAGGTCAACTCCCAGTGATAAGTTTTTTCTTTTCTCACCTACGGACGGGTGAGACTGAAGTGCGTCCTGCCCAGTGACAGCAGCCTCGTTCACAAATATTAAGTAAAAAAAAAAAGGAAGGGGAAAAAAGGGAAACAATTATACTGACTTACGTCTACGAGTGGTGAGCTCGTGTGAAAGGGCTTCACTGGACGGGTTGGGACCCAAACCCCAAGTGGCAAGACGTTGGAGGGTTACCAAAGAATGGAAAGCCCTATCCGTATATAGACGAACCTTTTGAATTCTTTCAATATAAAACCTGTCCAGATGAGGTCGTCCAGCACCTACAAAAAAAAAATTTATTTAGCCGTCTACAAGGATAATTACAACACAGTAAAATGATAAACACAAACATACCTTCAGGACGAAGGTTCCCTAACTCTCCTGTGTAGGGAGGAAATGGGTCTTGAGAAACCTCGAGTGGGCGTCCAACCCAGAAACTTGAGACGAAGAAGAACTCCGTCTTCCAATTCCTATCCGAGGAAACTATGGACTTAATCAATCTATAATCTTTCCCTTTAGCTATGAATTGATAAAAGCCAAGGAACTGATTGATCTCAGAAGGCTTGTAACAGTAGAGGAACTCGTCCACAGTCAGAGGACGGTTCCCCTCAAAGACCTCCCTCCACAAAACTTGCATGGAGATTACTAACCTCCACGCATTGGGGTTAAGCTGACAAACACCTATACCTAACCTAGTGAGTAACTCTCTGGCAAAAGCATTTAAAGGTAACCTAAGTCCACCAAAAAGATAGGCTTCGTAAATACCTACCCCAAAATGAGGTTGACAACACCACTCCCCACGAACGGCTAACCTAGGATTGAGGTCGTCTGGGATTTGGTACCATTTCTTAAGCAAAACTAATCTCCTATCATCCGTCTTGGACTCTACTCCTATGGCACAGCTATATACTACCTCAACCTCGTCCTGAACTGTGGACGAGAGGGCACTTGTACCTGCCTGGGATCCAGACTCACTCCTCGTCTTGAGTCCTTGGAGAACGTCTAAAGGTACCCCAGGGATGCCGGACACATACTCGTCCGTGGTGTTCCCTCCACTACTAGTACTATTACTATTATCACTAGAGCCACTAAAACTACTTGGGTCATGATACTCGTCTATGGCTTTGCCTAAACTATTGCTAGACAAGGAAGGAACGGTCTCAGACATTTTAGAAAACTTAAAATCTGAGAACGAGGAGTAAAGAAATACCTGAAATCTAGACGAGGGAACTAAGGACGAGATGATGCTTCTAGACGAGGATCTAAGACGAGGATGGTCAGGGAGGGAAATCTCAGAAATGTGAAGGGCACTGGAGGAATTCAACTATTTATAAGCTGAAAACTTTGGGATGCGAAACGACGCAGCCAACCAAAGTGCACCACGTGGCATAGATCTCGAAAATTGAACCAAGCGCATCAGTTCATCAGTCAGATTTTGACACGTGGCATACAGTACACATTTTTTAGAATCCCCCAAATTATCCTTAAGACGACACCTATGGACGAGGGGGCAACTGATGGTGTCTAAAAAAAGCCAACTCCTTACTAGTCCATGGATGTCGTCCATGAAAAGGTTACGCCGTCCTAATTCTGCAAGGCAGGCTACATTACTGTCGTCCAGAGAGTCTCGTCCAGGAAGCACTTAGGACAAGGGCAAGGCAGTTTTGACAATGATAACCGCTATAGCGGTTATCAAATTGCACGCTCCGGACTCCGTAAAATTGGGGGAGGTTATCCAACGGATAACCGCTCCCTAAACCTATAAATAGAGATGAGTTTCCGACCAGAAAAGAGAGAGTATTACTTCTTTACAGACAATATTTTTCTATTAAGAGGAAACCTACTAACTTCATCATCGGAGGAGTTTTGACCGGCCAACCCCGGTCTCCTCTAACCTTCTATTTCTTATCTTTCAGGCCCTCCTACATCATGATCCGTGCTGTTCAACTAACTGATTCCTTGATCGCTATCATCTATGTTAACCTAGATCTGCATAATTTACCTAAGTTAATCACTTAGTTAAATAACTAGGTTAATCTGTTTGCATTTAAGGAGTCTAAAAACGTACAGTACCCAAACATAACCCATACATATTCAGAGTGTAGAGAGTGTTTTGGAGCTTAGGAAGCATTTGGGATTTTCCAAAAGAAGCTGGTGAGGCTTGGCTAATGCAATCGGGCGGTATTGTGGGATCTAGAAAGCCAGTGAAGACAAGACTCCGAGAAGTCCATTGGTAGCAGGAGCTTGGAGGGCTTAAGTACATTGGGTAGACTAGGCTTGGAGGTTCTTTTGTTATTCGTGTACTACAACTTATTTACTAGTGGATTGATTTCGACTTAGAAGGTCGTAGAGAGGTTTTTCGCCAAGTTCTTCAGTTTCCTCTTCGATAACACATCTTGGTATTATCTTGTGTTTTCATCTCTCTTCCCTAACTCTTTAAGTTTTATATTTATTGTTACTTGCTTGCTTATGGCTTAGAGAGTAGTTCCGATGATTGCGCTTCATTTACTCTTGTTCCGCACTTTGACAAGTTAAAGTAAAAGAAATTAAGCCATAATTTTAAAATTGGGGGTCTAAACAAGCATTAGTGTTTCACACTAATTTGAGCTTTCAATTGGTATCAAAGTGGGTACACTCGTATTGGTTTAATTACCTAAGTGTGATCCTTGACTCTTTGTGTTTATTGCCATGGATAGTGCTTTTTATGCTTCTATGGATGTTTTAGATGTTGTTGATTGTAACATGCTATGTGTTTGTGAAAATGCCTCTATGAGTGTTTATCCTCATGCCTGTGATGACATGCTACATGAATCTTTGGGTGTTGTTAAAATTCCAAATGTCAAACTCTTGAAGAAAAAGGCTAAGAAGTTTCATGAGAATTTGAGCAAGTTCATTTGTGAAAAGGATGATTTGATTGCTAGGCCCAATAAATCCAACAAATTGGTTGAGAAGTATAAGAAACTTGTTGAAATTTTTTTGAAAAGATGAAAGAGTTTGAATGTTTGAATATGGACTTGGATGCTAAAATTGTTTTGTCCAACAAACTTGTTGATAATCTTAAATGTGAAAATAAATCTCTTAAGCTGCATGCCAAGTGTTTGATTGCTAAACCTATTGCTAAAAAGGAAGAAAATCTTTGTTGCAATCATGTTGTGTTGTCTAATTTTGTGCCTATTGTGAGTTCCACCTCTAGAGACAAATCGGTGTACATTTCTCCACACAAAAGAAACCAACAAGTGGAGAGAAAGGCTCTTAAGCCTAAGCCTTCATTTAGATCTCATCCTAAGGATTTGAGTGGATCTAAGTTTGTTCCTAATTGCCACCATTATGGTGTGATCGGTCACATAAGACCTCAATGTTCCTTGTTGAAGAGGGAACAAAACCTTGTTGCTAGATCCCTCCCTAAAAAACCTAGTGAACCTAAACACATTGTTTGTCACCATTGTGGTGTCTTTGGTCATCTAAGACCTCATTGCTCTAAGTTTCAAACTCTTAAAACAATCAAAAGAAAAGAGAAACTTATGCTCCTTGGTAGTTGTGCTTTGCAAGCTAAACCGGATTTGATTGAAAGTGGTAAGTTGTTGAAGCATGTGGTTAATGCTTTTACCTCCTTGTCTATATGCATCTTCGGTTCTCATTCTTCCGACCCTCATCTCACTTATCATGAGACACTCATTCCAAGCAATCGTTCTGTTTGGATGAGGAAGGGTTTCTATGGTTGAGCCTATACTGTTTTGGTCCTTGATCTAATTCTTTCGATCTTTGTAAGAATTTTCATGCTTTAGATGCTTCATTGTCGTGCATTTGTGCATCTTGCATTTCTTTATATGCATTTTTTTGCATTTGTTCTTACTTTTATGCTTTTGTTTTATGTGTGTAAAAAATCCAAAAACACATAAAAAGTGGAAAATTCAAAAAGTTTGATCATATATGTTTGAGCACATTTCACATGTGAGTTTGGCCTAACACCTTCGTACTAATGGCGTGGTTCATTTATGAGCTTATATATACCCTCATTACCCACAAAAGTAAAAGAAGCTATTTAGAGAGAAAACCCTAGATAGATTTCTACAACACAGCACACCTACCTTTTTTAGAAAGAGAGCTACTCATCCTTTAGTGAGAAATCAATGTAGTCTCTTCTCTTTCCCCTCTTCCATACCTTAAGAGGAGATTTGTACCCAAACACAACTCACACATATTCAAAGTGTAGAGAGTGTTTTGGAGCTTGGAAAGCATTTGGGATTTGCCAAAAGAAGTCGATAAGGCTTGGTGGATGCAATTGGGCGGTATTGCGAGATCTAGAAAGCTAGTGAAGACAAGACTCTGAGAAGTCCGTTAGTATTAGGAGATTGGAGGGCTCAAGTACATTAGGTAGACTAGGCTTGGAGGGTCTTTTGTTATTCATGTACTCCAACTTATTCACTAGTGGATCAATTTCAACTTGGAGGGTTGCAAAGAGGTTTTTCGCCAAGTTTTTCAGTTTCCTCTTTGATAACACGTCTTGGTGTTATCTTGTGTTTGCATCTCTCTTCCCTTACTCTTTAAGCTTTATATTTATTTTTGCTTGCTTGCTTATGGCTTAAAGAGTAGTTCCGGTGATTGCGCTTCATTTACTCTTGTTCCGCATTTAGATAAGTTAGAGTAAAAGCAATTAAGTTGTAATTTTAAAATTGGGGGTCTAAACAAGCATTAGTATTTCACACTAATTTGAGCTTTCAAAAAGTTTCTTACACTTTACCTTGTGATGCACAGGATAGTTTAATAAAAATTATACATTTTAATAAAAATAATAACAGAAAAAGTTTGGTCAAAAGTACAAATTTCATCTTACATTGCCACTTAAAAATACACTTTGTTCCTTAATAATAGTAGACAAATTGGCAACAAAATTTTGTCTTTGCTAAAATTTTAGGGATCACAACCATTACAAATTGGCAACGAAAATCATTCTCATGCTGCAAGTTCATAATTTGTGTAAAAGAAAAAAATGTTAAATAACATCTTAAGTTTCACTATTACAACTGAAACCTTCATGATTGACTATTTAATATGTTTACAATTAATCATTAACAGGAAGATAAACACTATCATCCGTTCATCAAAAAAAAGATAAACACTGGCACCCCATAATTGTGTGTGTGTGCAGTGGCGACTCTAGGAATTTTGTCCAAGGTGTTCCTATTCCACTTTGAAAAAATTTCGAGTCATTTTGGTTTATTTCGAGTGTTTTGGGACGTTTCGGTAAATACCGGCCGAAATTCAAGATTTGACCGGCATGAAGTTTGTGCTTAAAAAAAAAAAAAAAAAAAAAAATCTTAAAACCAAAACAAATTTGCATTTTGTACACCAAAAAACCTCAAAAGGAAAAAAAAAATGAAAAGAAAAGAAATGAACAAAGGTACCTATACAATAAACTATAAGTTCATTTGACATATTAATAAAATTATTAATTATTGTTGTTTAGTTGTTTCATTAATTTGTTTGTCTTTTATAAACTATAATTTGTTGTATTGTTATTTCATTAATTATTAAATTATTAATTGTTGTTTAGCCTAACATAATTTAATTTGTTTGTCTTTTATAATGTATTGGTTAATTAAATTATTAATTAATGTTCATTAGTTGTTTTCTCCAATTAATTATTGGTTGATTAAATTATTGTTTATTAGTTGCACTAGCACACATCTATGTGCACATTACACTAAAATAGCCAACCATGTGCACATTACACTGCATTAATTATTGTTTACCTGGCCCCATGTGTTCATCCACCCCTACCCCACTCAATAAACAAGCCAGTCAAGCCTCAAGAAAATTTCCCCAATCACAAGAGCCAATTGCCAATAAGAAAATTTCACAATCACAATACACAATACACTAAAAGACAATTAATAATTTAATATCTCACCAACACAAACACACACACCAATACCAACACCAACACCAACACCAATACCAACACCCACCAACACCAATTGATAAGATATTAAGATAAAGCCAAATTCAAAAAGTCAAAAAAAAGCCCAATATTAATAAAGATAAAAGTTAAAGTTTCAGTAGTTCAACGACCCAATCACAGAATCAGATAAAGAAAAAGTATTAAAATTAGAGAGAGAGAGAGACTCGTAATTTTCATTTTAGTGATTCAGAAAGAGAGAGAGAGACTGAGAGACTGAGAGAGAAAAAGAGAGAGAAGTTAGTTCAGTAAAATGAAATACCTTGAGGGAGGGAGCACCAGAGCAGCTGAGCAGGGAGGCCTGAAGGTTGAGACCGCTGAGGCAGTGACGAGGCGACGAGCGATCTCTGATGAGGGCAGTGGCGAGCGACGAGGGGCGAGCGAGCCAGGCGACGACGACGATTTGGACTAGACCGATCTCCAACAACGAGCGAGCTGTGAGCGACATGACCGATCCGATCTCCATGACTCCGGCTATTGGTAGTTGGCTTGAGCCTGAGGCGTTGCTCTAAGGGACTGAGGCGTTGCTTGCTGTATCTTTACTCTTTAGGTTTGATTTAGGCCTTTAGGGATTTCTGATTTAGAAGTGATTTCTGATTTGATTTGCTTTGCAGCTTTGTATTGGGGTTTGGGTTTTTTTTTTTTTTTTTTTTAGAATATGTGGGTTTGCTACCTCTGTAATCTGTTGGGTTTGTCGAGTTGTCATGGGCTTGGCTCTGTTACAAAATTTTTGTTTTTTCAGATTTTAGTTCAAAAAAAAAAAAATTTTTTGGGCTTTCTTCTTCTTTTTTATTTTTTATTTTTTATTTTTTCGCTTGAAAGTAGAACAAATAAATTTTTTTTTTTTTTTTTAATTTGAGGGTATTCCTAATTTTGTGATTAAGGGTTTCTTAATATAGAGCAAATATAAAAAAGAAATTTGTAAAAAAAAAAAATTTTCATGTTAGGGTGTTCCTAGGAACACCCTGAGTTGCATATGGTGTCGCCACTATGTATGTGTGTGTGTGTATATATATATACATGAAAGGCTACAGACAACCTTCATGACCAAAACATTAGACTTTAAATCTCAAAAAAGACTATAAATAGTGTAAAGTTGTAATTTACAACTATTTTGTGTTGGCTTTAATTCCGTGTCAAATTTGATTCTAATTATGTTCAATCATGTTTACCATGTATTTTATGTGGGATTTCATTGTATAGGTTGTGTGTGATAGAGAGTGTAAAGACTCAAGCTTTTATTGAAGACCAAGTGGATTTTGCGAGAAGTTTCGCGAGAAGCCTTCCCGCGAAATAAGCCATATGTAGAGCACATGACTTGAATACGAAGAGTCATGATAGCTGGTTTTCGCAGGTAATTCGCAGGTAAGGCCTTTCCACGAAATACCTGCGAAACGTTTTGTTTTGCTATTTTGGAATTATCTGCTACACCATATCTTCACCCACACTATATATACCCATATATTGTAAAGAGAAAACCCTTAGCATACACACTTGAGAGTTAGAGATTGTTATACCCACAATCCTCTACACAATTCTTTGTGGTTTTCCTCAAACTACTACCTCACCATATCCATATCCTTAAGAGGTTGATAGCCCAAACACTTACCACACCCAATCTAAGTATTAAGTGAGGTTTTGGTGTTGCTGGGAAGCATTGGAAGAAGCCAAGCGTTGGCGGATGCAATCGGGTTAAATTGCGAGAATTGGAAAGCTAGACAAGACACAGATCCGAGAAGCCTTGTTGGAGTAAGAACTCAGAGGGCTTAGGTGCATTGGGTAGATTAGGCTTGAAGGGTCTCTTGCTATTCGTGTATCCCAACTTATTGTCTAGTGGATCAATTTACCACTTAGAGGGCGACGGAGAGGTTTTTTGCCGAGTTCTTCAATTTCCTCTTAAATAACACGTCTTGGTGTTATCTTGTGTTCACATCCATCTTCCTAACTCTTTTAGCTTTTATTTTATTGTTGATATATGATGAATATGGCTTAGAGTAGTTTCATTGTTTGTTCGTTCGCATTTACTCTATTCCACACTTAGTTAAGTTAGAGTAAAATCAACTGAGCCTTAATTTTTTAATTTGGGGGTCTAAATAGCTCTTTGTTTTCACACATATTCAAGCTTTCAAATAGAAAACCCAATAGAGTCAAAATATGTTCTCTGCAAAATATGATTGTGAGTGAAAAGAAAGGGAAAAGTGAGATTCTGACCTTCAAAGTTTAAGGCCTACAAGTGCAAAGAACAGTCAGAAAGGGATTGTAGAACAAAGCTAGGTAAAAAAGAATATTACAAAATAATAAGAGAGAAATCTAATGGACTTGGGGACCGGGTTGGACTCTTTGATTATAGGTTTGCGTTTGAAAAATTAGAGAAAAGTAATAGTGCCACTGCTACTTTCACCATCAACCATTGCAGTTCTATAGTTTTACTTCATTCTGTTTTTTTTTTTTTTTTTTTTTTTTTTTTTTTTTTTAAATAAAAAAATCAAGATAACAGACAAGAAAACTCACACAAGAAAGAAGCCAAAGCGGAAGATGGGTTGCAAAATACCTATCTAATATCCAGTCTTACTTTATTTCCATTTTTTTTAAGGATCTAACAAGCAAAATATGGATTGCAAAATACCTACTATGCATATGTGGTGTGTTGAAAATCTTGAAGCCTCTAGAGAGAGATACTTAGAGGTAGATAGGCAAATATAAGGATCATCCTGTAGAACCATTTCATTCATCAGTTACTTTTCAAACTTGAGAGAAAGGTAGGGTCTGCAAGAGGCAGTTGAAGAGAGAACCGGGATGATAGTCAAAGGTTTGCTTAAAAAAGTCTCTGATGGTTGAATCATTGTTATTAATACCATTCCGTTCCGGCCGGAATGACTGAAATTTTTCGTACCGGTATGTAAACCGGTATCGGAAACCCCCCCCCCCCGATTCCACCTCAAGTAAGATTTCAGGCAGTTTCAGTCCATTCCGGTAAATTTCAGCCGGTAAGCAAATTTCGGCTGGTACAGGATTTGGCCTATTATTAAAAAAAATAAAAATAAATAAAAAATAAAAAATAAAAAAAACTGTAAAGTTCCAAACGACACCGTCTTGGACTTTACTAAAAAACCTAATCTCAAATTCTTTTCTTTCATTCTTTCACTTTCACTCTCAATCTCAAATCCCTCACTCACTACCATCGTGCTCACTGCCGTCGTGCTCAGTGTGCTCACTGCTAGTGCTAAGTGTTGTGCTCTCTCAATCTCTCGACTCTCTCATACTCATCTGTCTCTGACTCTCTCACAGTCTCACTCTCTCGGATTGAACAGCCAAATCAGGTATTCTTTCTCTACTCTCACTCTCTCGGATTCAAGCTTCAGCCAAATCATAATTTTTTTTTTCTTATGATTTGTTTTTTGGTTAAGATTTAAGAACTTACTAAGATATTAGATATGTGATTTGTTTGTTAAGATATGTAATTGAACAAATCGGGTAAACTTCATAAATTTTACTCTCACTCTCTCGGATTCAAGCTTTAGCCAAACCGTGTTTAGTTTTTTTCATAACTTGATTTGTTTGTTCATTAACTTTATTCACTTCATGCATTTGATTGAATTTCATTTCATTTCATTGAACAGTAAATTATGGCTCATCATAGTTCAGGGGATCCCGCATGGGCTCATGCCCGTGCAGGTACTTCCACTACTTCTGTGGCCTTTACCCCTACAAGATCAGATGGTCCCGCATGGGCTCATGCCCGTGCAGTGCCTAATGCAAAAAATAACACTATATGTTTGCATTGTAATAAGTTGATTAAAGGGGATGGTATTACTAGACGTAAGTATTATCTTGCTGGGATTAGGGGTTAAGTTGAACCATGTAAAAAGGTTTCATCTGATATTAGGTTTCAAATGAAACAAATGATTGAAGACTTGAAAAAATATAAACAAACTAGAAAAAGGATTCAATTAGAAATTGGGAACCCATATGATGTTGATGAGGAGGAGGAGGAGAAGGAGGAGGATAAGGTTAGGGTTGTTGAAAAGAGTCCCCCTCAAACACTAGATAAATGAAAATCTAGGAGAAAGGATGTTGACACTGATATGGGTCAAATAACAGGAAAGAAGAAAATTAAGAGTTGTTTTGCCCCTAGAACAACACCCGGTGCTCAACCCTCTATAAGAAGTGCTTTGGCTACAAAAGCAATGATTGATAATGCAAAAATGAATGTGGCAAGATGGTGGTATCATTCTAATGTACCCTTTTATGCATCTCAGTCACCCTATTATCAATCTATGATAGATTCCATTGCTACTATTGGGCCAGGATTTAAGGGGCCTTCTTTTTATGAGTTGAGTGGACCCTTTTTGAAAAATGTTGTCCATGAAGTTAATGATTTTTTGTTAGATATAAAAAATGATTGGAAAGTATATGGCTGTTCAATGATGTTTGATGGGTGGACAAATCAAAAGCAACAACCAATAATGAATTTTTTGGTGTTTTGTCCAAGGGGAGCCATGTCTTGAAATCTATCGACACTTCAAGCCTTACAAAGGATGCTGAAAATTTGTTCAATATATTTGATTATGTTGTTCAAGAAATTGGTGTGGAATATATTGTGCAATTGATTACAAATAATGCTTCTACCTATAAAAAAGCTGGAAAAAAATTACAGCAGAAGTATGGTACTTTATTTTGGTCTCCTTGTGCAGCTCATTACATAGACTTGATGTTGGAGAATATTGCTAATCCTAGGTGGTTCCCTCTTGTTGATGAAGCAATTAAGAAGGTAAAAAAGATAACAAAGTTCATTTACAACCATGGAGTTGTTTTAGACTTGATGAGGCAAGATTTTACAAATGGAAGAGAGTTATGTTGTCCTGCAATTACAAGGTTTGCCACTAACTTCTTAAGTCTACAGAGCATGCTAAGGTTCAAAAAAGAGGTTAGACAAATATTCACTTGTGATAAATGGCTTTCATGCCCCTATGCTAAGACTGCCGATGGGAAGGAGATAAGTAAAATTGTTTTGGAAGATTATTTGTTTTGGTCTCAATGCAAGCACATAGTGAAAGTTAGTGAGCCTTTAGTTAGAGTGCCTCGTCTTGTTGATGGGAATGAGAAACCTGCTATGGGGTACTTGTATGAAGCAATGGACAAAGAAAAAGAGGAAATAAAAAGAAGGTTGAAGAACAAAGTTTCTATGTATGGACATTATATTAGAGTTATTGATGCTAGATGGGACAAACAACTTCATAGTCCTCTGCATGTAGCAGGTTGCTTTCTTAACCCTGCAATATACTTTAAGCCTTCATTTAAAAGGCAAAATGAAGTTCAGAGAGGGTTGCTAAGCACTCTAATGAGGTTGGTTCCCGATCCTGACATTCAAGACAAAATAAGTTCACAACTTGATGAGTACAAAAAATCAATTGGTGACTTTGGCACATCACTAGTAATCCGCCAACGAGAGAGACTAAATCCAGGTAAACATTAATAATTTAATAGTATTTCCTTTCAATATGTTTGTTTATCCTTTATAGTTGTTATTGTAAGATTACATGGGCAATGCTTATTTTACATTTTTATTTGTTATTGTAGTTTCATGGTGGGAGCAATTTGGACTTAGAGCTCCAGACTTACAATCATTTGCCATTCGTGTGCTAAGTCAATGTTGTAGTGCAACTGGTTGTGAGAGAAATTGGAGCACATTTGAATATGTTCACTCAAAGAAGAGAAATAGATTGGAACATAAACGAGTAAATGATTTGGTCTTTGTCCATTATAATTTGAGTCTTCGAGAAAGGTAAATTTATAATCGTTACTCATATGTAAATGAAATGTACTTCCAAATAATTATAATTTATAAAATGTTTCTAATGTTTAATATTCTCATTGGTAGGAACATTCAAAGGAATAAGTATGCCTTGGATCCTATAAGCTTGGATAACATTGACTTGATGGGAGATTGGGTGGATGAAGAACTTGCACTTCTTAATCCAGATGACATAAATTGGGATTGTCTTATTGAACCAGCACCCCTAGTGAATGTGGAAGAGGATGCTAAACTTGAAACTATTGATGTTGATGACGATGATGATGATGACAAGAACAATGAACATGTCTTGACAAATCTTCCAATGGGTGCTAGTAGTT
Source organism: Quercus engelmannii (assembly GCA_029955605.1). NCBI lineage: Eukaryota > Viridiplantae > Streptophyta > Magnoliopsida > Fagales > Fagaceae > Quercus > Quercus engelmannii. Next base: position 61,788,192 of record JARPSG010000006.1, on the reverse strand, counting down.
CTTGTGGGAGTTCTTTTGATGATGAATTTGATCCTTTTCTCATGGATGATGATGAGGAGGAGGAGTAATATTATGTTAAATTAATGTTAAATGTTCTTATTATGTGATGTTAAATTGATGTTATATTAATGTTTAAGACTTAAGAGTTAAGACTAAGTGATGTTAAATTGATGTTTAAGACTTACGAGTTAAGACTAAATGATTTGTATTATTTGATAATTAGTTATTTATTTATTAGAATTGACAATTTTATGTTCTACAAGAATATATATAAATTATTTTTTAGGAACCCCGAAACACCCTGAAACGGTATACCGAAATCGGCCAGTACCGAAATATTCCGTTCCAATGGACAAACTGAAACGGGCTCCAAAATGGTATTAATAACATTGGGTTGAATAAGAGATTTAAGGTTCAATCTCCGCCTACACTAAAAACCGATTAGTGTCTTGGTTTGATGATAAAAAACTATTATCAGGAGCAGACACTATAGGCTAAAACTATCTCAATATATATATATATATATATATATATATATATATATATATATATAGAACAAGAAGTAAAAGAAAAAAAAATTAGTGGTGACGTGGAAATTTGTAAGAGCTCTAAAGCTTATGTGTCAGCTTCTAGTTTATAAATACTATACAACCAAAGACTTCAGCTCTAAAGCTTATGTGTCAGCTTCTAGTTTATAAATACTATATAACCAAAGACTTCAAAAAATCAAAGTCTTCGGTTATATAGTATTTATATATGAAATGAAAGAACAAGCAACAAACAAAAGTTTGCTTTCTAAGATTAGAGATTTTATAAGAGTGGTTAAATTCCCTAGCAAATTTTTAAATTATCTTTGTCTCTTTTCCTATAGTTAAATAGTTTTCAATCGTCCCTTCTTTGCGAAAAAAAGAAACAGTAAAGAAACACAAACAAATAAGTGAAACAGGAGTTGTTGGCTGGTCTAAAACCGGAGTGTTTTCAGGAGGTTTTGGAGCCCATCGCTGCTGTAATTTCTTCTCACAAATGGGTAAGTTCTTGCTTTTAAGTTTTAACACACAATCATCTCTTTTTATTATTTTCCTTTCACTCCCTGCCTGAAATAAAAATCCCACGTCGCATTATTTTCTTCTTCCCTAATTTAATTATCTTTTCTTTATTTTTAATTGGTTGTACATCTTTTATCTAAATTTCCATCAGCTTCAATGAAACGCAAAAGAGCCTCATCGCCATCACCATCTTCTTCTTCAATGTGTCAGTGGAAATATGACGTATTTCTTAGTTTCAGGGGTGAGGATACCCGTAATACTTTTACCGACCATCTATATGATGCTTTGCAACGAAAGGGCATTATTACCTTCAGGGATGAAGAAGGACTTGAGAGAGGAGAATCTATTGCTTCTGAGCTCTTCAAAGCAATAAAAGAATCACAGTTTGCTATTATCATTCTCTCAAAAAACTATGCATCTTCTAAGTGGTGTTTGGATGAACTTGCCAAGATTATCAAATGCAGGAAAGAAACGGGACTAACAGTTTTCCCAATTTTTTACGATGTGGACCCATCTGATGTACGGAAACAAACAGGAGTTTTTGAGCAAGCCTTTATTGATCACCAAAAATGCTTTGAGGATAATATAGAGAGGGTGGAAACATGGAGAGCTACCTTAAGAGAAGTGGCTGATATCTCTGGTTGGCATCTACAAAATAGGTAATTTTCATAAATATCAAATGATAAGCTTCTTTCATATACCTTGAAGCATATAATTAGCTATATATGAGAATATATCATACTATGCACGGATAGAACTACATCATGATATACTAGTTAAGATTCTGTTAAATTTTTTGGAACAATAAAAGCAGTGACAGACTTAAGATTTCAAGCTAGAGGGTGCTAGAGTATATGAAAAAAAAAAAAATCCAAATAGGTATCCATATAGTATTAACAAATTATAAATACACAAAATCGTTATTTCTTAAAACATTAAAATAAAATCATCTACTAAAAAAGAAAAAAAATGTTTTTTTTTCAAATACTAAGCTAGCTAGGATTTTTATTTTTTATTTTAAAACTTAGATTATTCATAATGGTGGTGCTAAAAAATTTAGTTTTTAGTACTTCAAAATGCTAATTTATCTATTTTTCCACCCCCCCTTTATAATACACCAAAGATCAAATGTTCTTATATTCTATTTTTTTTTCCCACTTCATTTAAAATATTATAAACAACTCATTAAAATAATAAAGAAAGAGAGAGAATTTAAGTTTTTTAATAAAATATTATATTTTATTTTTAATAACTTGCTACAGTCAATTGATATTTATATCAGTATATTATAGTTGCAAAAAATTTAGCTTTAGCTTTTTTAATACTTGTTCTTTGGTGATAATATATTTTATTGCTAAAATATAATCAACATTGTGAATGTTTAATTATTTTTGTTAAGTTTTTAGGTTGAATAGTTGCTAGTTAAAGTATAGCCAAAGGTTTTAGAACGGGAGCAACTACAAAAATAATGTATATAATTTGTAAAATAAAAAATAAAAAATTTGAACCTGGAGGGTCCGGACCCCCTTGGGCCCGTCCCTGAGTAGAAGTGGTTGTGAATCTGCTGATACAAAGAATATATTTGGGCTTAGGGAAGCTGTGTGAATTTTCTCAACAAAAAAAAAAAAAAAAGGGAAGCTGTGTGAAAAGATCAAAACGGAATTACTTGAATAAAGAATATATATCACTTGTTGGCAGTTATAAATCGGCTGACATTAAGAGCATTTCCGTTCAAAGTTTTCAAAAATTTTAATATTTAGCATTTCAAAAAATCATTTTATTAATTTTAATAACACATTTTATAATACAATTTTTTTTATTTTTTGAGAAACAATTTTATAATACAATTATTTTTAGTTTCATCTCCTTAAAATAATATAAACAACTTATTAAAATAAAATAAAACTTCAAAAAAAAAAAAAAAGTTCATGCAACCAACCAACTACTTTCACCACCACCACCATCATGGCAGCCATAATTTACCCCCAAAAAAAAAAAAAAACAAAACCACCACCACAAACTCAACAACAACCACCATCATCAACAACCCACCACAAAGTCCATCAAAATAGACTAACACCGCTAGCCCCAACAATCACCATCACAATCACAAGCCACCTCCAAAAAAAAAAAAAAAAAAACCCACCAAGACCACCACCATAGGAGAAAAAAAAAAAAAAACCCACCATTGCCTACCATTACCAACATGACCTGCAGGGAGAGCAAACCCACCATTACCATCATGACCCACCACAGCACCACCACCACAACACACCGAACCCATGACCCAAAATCCACCACCACAATAGCACAGCAAACCACGACCCAAAACCATTTACCACCACCACTTTTTTTTTTTTTTTGAGAGAGCTTGAGCAAGAGGAGGAGAAGAAAGAGCAAAAAGAAATAAGAAAAAGACAAACAGAAAAGAATGGAGGAGAAGAAGCCAGCGAATAAAGAAGTTTTTAGAAGAGAGAGAAATAAATATTATTTGAGAGAAGAATGGAATAATTTTTTTTTTTTTAAAAGATTGTTGTTACAGTAAGCTGTCAAAGATGACAGTTTACTGTAGTTTTAGCATCATTGATGTAGGTGCATTTTATTGTCTGTATTGCTAAAAAATAGCACTTTAGCATTTTGAAAGTTTTCATACAAATGCTATAACGGAAACTAAATTATGCCACTATGAAGAAATGATCCATTATTGAGTGACGTGACAACTCAACTTGATTAGATGGCCTATGGCTGGATCTTTTTTCTTTTTTTGCATTTTTTTTTTTTGATGAGTTTTTTTTTTTTTTTTGGATAAAGCATTTTCTATTGTTTGATAAAGCATAAAATGTAATTTCATAAAAATTCAGTAATAAACGGAAACAAGCCCAACAGAACATAAAAAGGTTTTCCAAAACATTATATTATATACTTAAACAAATCACTACAAATAAACTTTGCAACGTTAAATTAGAAGGCCATCGTTAATAAAACTCATCGTTTTCCTTCTTAAAAAAAATAAAAAAACTTTGCAACCTTAAAAACTCTACAAAGACAATTCCACTCTCACCACTAGGGGTGTGCAAAAAACCGACGAACTGAACAAACCGACTGAAACTGACCGAACTGTTGCCAAATTTTCGGTTTGGTTTCGGTTCGGTTTGGTTTCGGTTTCATTTTTTAAAAACCAAAATTTTCGGTTTTGGTTTCGGTGTTGGATTTTTTCATCCGAAACCGAACCGAACCGACCGAATATATATATATATATTTATGTAACTCTATTACGTATCTGATTAGTGGCTTAGTAGTATGCTACGTTGTACTTTTGCTAGTGATCCCAGGTTCGAGCCTTCGCGTGGGGGCTTGTGTTTTTTTGCTATTTAATTTTTTAAAACCCCAGGGCATGAGATAAAGACGAAAATACCCCTCCCCTATTTATTCTTTTCTTTTCTTTTCTTCAGTTCAGCCGCCCCCTTCCTCAACTCTTTCTCTCAAATTTTTTTTGTCTTTCAAAGAGTTCAGCCCTCAGCCCCTCCTCTTCTCTCATCGCTCCATGCCTCCACATGCCGCCTCCACACATCGGCCTTCCTGCACCAGCCTCCACGGCCTCCACACGCCGGGCTCCCAACTCCGGCTAATCTTTTCATATTCACGGTGACCCCCTCTCTCTCTTTAATTTCTCCATAGTTTCCTCTCTCTTTTTTATATTCTGCCATTTTGGGTTTGTTTAATATTGAATCAATGCTATTTTTTCAATTTTTATGTGCAAAGAAAGTTAGGGTTTTGAAAAAACCCATGTGCTTGGTTGTTTATTTTTTCAATTTCTTCTCTCTTTTTTATATTCTGCCATTCTGGGTTTGTTTAATATTGAATCAATGCTATTTTTTCGTGTTAAAAAAAAAATGCTATTTTTTCAATTTTTATGTGCAAAGAAAGTTAAGGTTTTGAAAAAACCCATGTGCTTGGTTGTTTATTTTTTCAATTTATTCTCTCTTTTTTATATTCTGGGTTTGTTTTTTTTCTTTGTTTGCTTTCTTAGAAAATAAATGTTAAGGAACCGAAACCGACCGAAAAACCAACCGAAACTGAAACAAACCGAAACCGACAGTTTTTCAACTATTTCGGTCGGTTTCGGATGAGACTTCTAAAAACCGAAAATTTCGGTTTCGGTTGGTTAGATAAAAAAAACCGACCGAACCGAACCGATTACAGCCCTACTCACCACGGTTGGACTATTAAGTATTAACCGCCATTAAATTTTTTTTTTTTTTTGGCTGAATGACCACCATTAACGGTTGATTTTTTTTTTCCCAAATGCTTTTTATTTTCAAAATTAACTGGTGACTTTGGAATTAATTTTTCAAATAAATTCAGACTATAGGGTTGATATTCACATTTTAGGCTCCCAAATGGCCCCAAAAATACAAAATGTTTTACCATTTGGAATATATTTTTGTCAATGAATATTTTTGTTCATATAATTATTTGAAATTAAAAAGAAAAATTATATACATTTGGTATAAGACAAACAATAGAAAATATTTTTTTAGCTCATTTAAAATATTGCAACCAAATATATGACAGCGAGTCCATTTTCTAACAGATATTTTCTGTCAAAGCAAATGGGGCATTCATTTCATAGGAAAACTTTTATAAATTCTTCAATATTTGGCCCCTAAAGAATTGAAGTCAATCAAAGTGAAATTTTGGAGAATTATAACACCTTTATAACTCAACATGATGCAGCCATCCAAAATTACCTTTTATTCATGGTGAGCATGCCAATTATTTCCATAAAGATTTAATTTTGGCTCGTTCATGATCTAGTTTTTTTTTTTTTTTTTTTTTTTTTTTTTTTTTTTTTTTTTTTTTTTTTAAATCTCAAACCAATTTATCCATTTTGTTCCCATTCCCAAACCAATTTTTTACAAAATTTAATTTGAAGAAGTATAGCTTTGAGGAGTTTATCACTGATATTGATATTACGGTGTTTTTGAATGATATTGCCTCTTCAAAGAGGAACATCACGTACCTTTGGGCCTTGACTAAAGAAGTAAAAGCCTTGGTTTGTGTTGGCACTTGGCACACAAAGTTATAAATAATTAAATTAAATTTTTTATTAAGAAACCAATACCTCCGCTTCACTCATTTACTTGGTATACAAAGCATTTTCAATTGTGCACTTTGGAAAATTTGAGTATTGCCATTGTTATTAATATTTTGTACTCAAGCAACCTCAAAGGGTCTTAAACATTTATATTTAGCATGTTCAACTTAAAATATTCCAATGAGGTTTCTCTCAGCAATCAAGCATGAAACGAGTTACTTTTTTCTTCTCAAAAAAAAAAAAAAAAAAAAAGAGATACTTTTTAATTTTTTCTATCTCTAGAAAAAAATGATATTTGGATTTAGTGGATCTAATATCATTGCTAACCTAAGAAAATTAGCGGACTAATTCATGAAAAGATAACTCCCAAGGAATATCCTTGCCAAAAAATTTTCTTTCTCCCCTGAAGTTTTATAATTGGTTTTGACCATCACGTAATTATTTTCTATTTTTTTATAGGCATGAGTCCGAACTTATCCAACACATTGTGAAAAAGATGATGAAGAAATTGAGTTCTGAATCCTCAAGCATTACCAGAAACTTCATAGGAATAGAATCCACTATGGGAAAATTTATTCCTTCTTATTTAGGTTTTGAGAATAATGTTCGCATAATAGGGATTTATGGTATGGGGGGTTTGGGAAAGACAACTCTTGCTAGAGTTGTTTATGATGAATTTCGTAGTCATTTTGAAGGCTCTAGTTTTATTGCCAAAGTTAGGGAAGATTCAAAAAAACATGGTTTACCTAAATTACAACAGCAACTTCTTGCAGACATTTTGGAGGACATAAATATACGTATAAGCAATGTTTATGATGGAGTTGACTTAATCAAGAAGAGGTTATGTCATAAAAAAGTTCTTCTTGTCCTAGATGATGTTGACCATTTGGAACAATTAGAAAAATTGGTTGGGGAGCATGGCTGGTTTGGATTGGGGAGTTGGATCATCATAACAACTAGAGATGAACATGTGTTGATCCAACATGGAGTGCAAAAAAGATATAATCCAAATGGATTAAACAATGATGATGCTTTAAAACTTTTTTGTTTGAAAGCATTCAAAAATGAGCAACCAAAAAAAGGTTATAGGCAGCTCTCTCAGAAAGTTGTAGAATATGCTAATGGCCTTCCATTAGCTCTTGTTACTTTGGGTTCCTTTTTGGTTGGAAGAACAATGGATGAATGGCAAAGTGCAATGCATAGTTTTAAAAAAACTAAAGGAGAAATATTTGATATACTTAAAATAAGTTACGATGGACTAGAGGAAATGTGGAAGGAAATATTTTTAGATATTGCATGTTTCTTTCGACGATGGAAGAAAGATAAAGTAATATATATATTAGAGACTTGTGGTTTTGATGCCAGAATTGGTATAAGGGTTCTCATGGATAAAACTCTCCTATCCATAGATGACAATGGACATTTGGGGATGCATGATCTACTCCAAGAAATGGGAGAAAAAATAGTTCGTTTTGAATCAGGTGGAAAGCTTGGAAAGCAAAGTAGGTTGTGGCTTTTTAAGGACTTGTTTCATGTATTGGAGAACGATATGGTAAGAAAAATGACAAATCTATAATTTTATTTCAGTTTATAAGATCGAGTAGGTATAGTAACATAATTTTGTTTAATAAATTAGTTCTTTAAAAAAATATTTTTCAATGGTTAAGTAGTTACCTAAGTATTTATGTAACGAAATAAAGAATAAAACATTAATTTACCATGCTAATATATTGTCAATGATGATTTCTTATATTTTGAAAAAAAAAAAAAAAATCTCTTTGTAATTGATTATAAAATTGAATTTATTTTTCTTGATGTAATGAAATAAACATTCATCTCTTGGTTACTAGCTAGAACAAAAGGCTATCTTAACATTTTTTTTAATAAAAAAAAAAAAATCATTTTGTAGGCTTTATTTTCTTTTTCCATCACTTTAAAAATAATGTTGTGATTTCCTATCTTCTACCCTAATGGTCTTGAATTTCTAAAAGGTAGAAGTGCACCTCTCAAGTTTTAATGTATGCCCTCCTTCCCCATCTCCTATGTCTTCTGTCTATATTATCTCAAAAAAAAAAAAAAAAAAAAAGAAAGAAAGATTAGTGTTTTAAAGTACCACAACAGTCAATTAGTGAGTGAGTCTTTGGTTTATAAATCTCGTTAATACTTACAAAGGTTAGGCCATTTTGTAAGTATTAGAGTTGTAAGTTTTGTCTTTCCACTTCCTCCTTCCCCATCCCCTATGTCTTCTGTCTATATTATCTCCAAAAAAAAAAAAAAAAGTTTTAATCTATAGATTTTAAACAAATTAATAAGAAAAAAAAAGACTTTAAAATAAGATGAAAATCTAATATGATCTATTAATAGGACTTAATATGTAGTACCTTTTCCTATTAACATATGATGCTGCACTACAATCTATTTAGTTACTATTGGGACTCTAATCGGTTAGGGTTAGTTTTTTTGGAAATTCATGTTTTGAAAATTTGAGAAGTTATGTTTTGAAAATGTGTTTTTTAAAATGAAATCAAATGTTTGCTAAAAGATGTAGAAAGTATTGTTGATATGAAAAATTGCAGCGTGAAAAATGCAATTTTCTAGAGATTTCCATGAGCTGCAATTTGAAAACGAAACTCTTCTTCTATTAATAAAAAAATGTAATTTTTCTTTGAAACACAAAGCCAAACACCAATTCTTTTGCATTTTCATCTGGTAATTTTTCTTTTTCTCCACAAAATCGCAATGAAAAATGGTATATAATTTAAAATACATTTTATTATTTTTAACTATTAAATTTGAGGTTGGGCCCACCATATTGGAGGGGCTTTAAAGGGAGGAGGAATAATAAAAAAAAAAAAAAAAATTATTTTTTAGAGAGTTTTATTTATGGAAAACTTAGGGAGTATATATATTTTTATCTCCTTTACAGCCTTAATGCGGTATAAAACTTGAATAATTCTAGTATTCTTATCATTTGATTGGGCAAATCACCAAGCCTTTGCTTTTGAAATCTTAGGCAACAAAAGCAATTCAAGCCATAGCTGTCTCAAGACTCTCGACACGTTATTTCAACCTTGAAGGATTTTCTGCAGGGTTTTCAAAGATGTCTAATCTTAGATTGCTAATAATTAGTCAGGACTTCTTCAAAGTAATGAACAACCTGAATGCCCTCAATCATCCTAATAACCAAAGACATCTTGCTCTTCCTAATAACCTAAGATATCTTTCGTGGAGCTACTGTCCTTTTAAATGTTTGGCGTTCAATCACAAACAAATGGCGTTGGTTCAACTTGACTTGCTATACAGCAAATTTGAATATCTTTGGGAAGGCGTAATGGTAATTTTGTTCTTTTTAATTGCCTTTCTATTATTTATTATTCTTTTTTTTCTTTTAAGTGTAGCTACAAAAATACAAATACACTCTCGGTGTATTTGAGCTTCCTTCTTTGATTTATAAAGCTGTTTTATTAAATTAATTTCTAATTTTCTACGTTTAACGGAAACCCTTTTTTTTTTTTTTGGTAACAGCATTCAGTGAACTTAAAGTTCATTGATCTTAGTGGTTCTGACAACCTTATTAGGACACCTGACTTTTCAGGTGTTCCGATACTTGAGCAACTAAACCTTTCTTTTTGCGATCAATTGGTTGAGATCCACCCATCTATTGGACAACTCCGCAAGCTTAGGTATTTACATCTGCAAGGTTGCTTTTCTCTTACCGATCTTCCCACCATGTCTGCTGAAATGCAGTCCCTTACAGTTCTTAATCTTTATTGTTGCTACAAAATCAGTTCGTTTCCGAAATTTACTGGAATTATGAAAAGCTTATCGGAACTCTATATGCATTTCACTGCTATTAAGAAAGTAGAACCCTCATCACTCGAGTGTTTGACTGCCCTTACTTTATTAGATCTAAGTTTATGCAGAAATCTCGAATGTCTTCCAAGCAACATGGATTATTTGAGGTCTCTTGAAACACTCAAACTTTCCCAATGCTCAGAACTAGAATCATTGCCAAGGCTTCCATCAACTATAAGATGTATAAAGGCTAAAGGTTGTTCTTCCCTAAAATGGTCACCAGAACGAGTCAAACTGAGTATCTGGTCACAACCTCTCTCCCAATGGCTTCCGTATGATGAGAGAGACAGTCGAGTGGGATTTACAATATTGTTTCATTTCCTACAGGTAATATCCTCTCTCTCTCTCTCTCTCTCTCTCTCTCTCTCTCTCTCTCTCTCTTTTAAATGGTTAAATAATAACAGTTAATAATAGTTGTGTTTTGGTACGGGTACAGGGTCTCCTTTGTCGTAAAGCCGTTTTTGATGGATTTATTATTCAGTCATGTTTAGCTGAAATAGAGGGGAATTCAATAAGCATAGAGCTGCCTTCAAATTGGTATAATAGTAAATGGATAGGATTCGCTCTCTGGGCATCATCATTAGGTATGATACAGCGGGAATATGATATTAGAGCTTGTGTGATAGCCCTTGGTGATATGCCTCAAAATCACTGTGCCTCTGAACTTTTTGCTACCTTGATAAGTTGTGAGGTTGATATTGGCCTATTGTATTTGTCTTGTGATGATTGGTTTGCTAAAGTTGGGAATGGTGAATGCAGTCAGATTAAGGTTATATTTAAGACTGATAAATCAACCATTTATGTGGAAGAATGTCGGGTCAGTTTGATATACAAGCAAGATGTGGACGAGTTCAACCAAACAAATGCACAATGTTTAATTGAGAGCTTTAGGGAAGAAGTATCCATCTATAAATTAACTGGTAATGACCATCTCAACCATCCTTCCCATTAATGGCCAATCCTATTCTATCTAACTATACATTTGGTTAGGCAATTAGATGTATACATGAATTTCAATAAGCCTGACCATGTTTTAATTAATTCGTATTTGGTTCATTTACAATGATTTGGAAACTTGTTCAAGTGGCATATGTAACACCCCAACCTAATTGCCTAATTAATTTTATGGGTTTATATGCATGTCATTATCTTAAGTGCTAGAAACTTTGATTTTGTGATATTATAGAACATATATGCCATTTTAATATGTTGGATATAACTTTATAAAGGTAAGGATATATATATATGTGTGTGTAATGTGATATTATTCTCTGTAGTAAGTGTGAATGCAAAGATTATATATATATATATATATATATATATATATATATATATAAGTGTGAATGCAAAGAAAAAAATAAAACAAGGTTGAAAAGTTTGTGGGATATTTTCTTCCCTAGCATCCCACGTACTCCACCCCTAAAGTCAAATTGCCTTATCTTTCTTTTGCTGCACCTGAAGTCCAGCAGCTCATTTTCCCCTTTCTTTGTTCTTCTTTCTTCTTCCTTCCTTACACGGCAACATCTCTCCCTTCCTTTCTCACCAAAAATTCTAGTTTCTTTAAAGAAGAAATTAAACAATTAACCCTAAGGTTTCATCTTCAAAGTGTGTGGGTAAGTAAGTTAAACCTCATCTGATTTTGTGTATTTGGATAGTATAATTGTTTGCTTATTTTCCCTCTTTGTTCTCTACTCTGTTTTTGGAAGTTGAATTGGTGATTCTGTTTCAGTTACTTGAAATATTGATGATATTGTGGTCTATTGAATGCTTATTAGGGTATTTTAATATGTATACTATAGGTATAAAAATAGCCAAATGAAATTAAGGCCTATTGCTATTTGTTGATGATTTTGTAAGAATATGTGCTGAAGCTGTCTCTGTGACAGATTTGATGTTTACAACAAGAAAAATATGTATTAAATCATATTCTGTGAATTAGGATGGTAGGAGTAGTTTTTATGAATTCTAAGACACATATGGTTGTTATAGAAGTGGTCTCACAGCATTTGGATGAACATAAAAATAGTGGTTTAATTTGTAAGTTGCAAGAAATTCTGTCAGGACAGATTTGAGTATACTGTTTTGTGTGATTTTTAGTAAATCATAGGTTAATGCATTGACTCCGAAATTTTTATGGTTTATACTGGACATACAGGGGAGTAGTTATGTAAAATTTCATGACAATTGGAGGTGTATGGACAGCCCGTTTGTATTTTACAAATTTTATGGATTGGTTTCTCTATAGTTTGGCTGCAAAATGTGTTTGATGATTGTATCATATGTTTTGGGGAACTTTATGTGATGAGAATTAAGATTTTCTTGAGTTTGAGAGTTAGGTAGTGATTGAGGTATAAGTTTATATATTAGGAAGAGTTTGTCCGTAATAAATTTTGTTTTTTCGTTTAGGTGGCGAGAACGAGAACACGGACACTTGAGCTCCTCGTGTACAATCTCTCGCGCCTTCTGTTTTCAGGTAAGGGACTTGTGACATGTGCTTTTAATAAGTATAAAGATTATTTCGAAAACTATTATGCATTAAAACTTTGTGATTAAACATATTACATATAAGCATGATTTAAGTAAAATATATGTTCGTGAGTTTGTTCAATCTTATGAATATGATAATTTTAGCATATTAATGCTAGTACCTATATCACAAACATAATATTTCAGAATGAAGTGGATATGCTACTATTATGAAATAATTATGTAAAATCATAGTTATCAAAAAAATATAGCGTTCAAGTTATTCCATTGTTATGTTCTGAACTCAGCCAGTAGGGGTTAATTATTAGCTTTCCATGGAAAATGTTATCTGTTTGGCCATTTAAAGTAGAGGAAACGGGGTTGCCCATAACTCTAGGCCATTTAAAGTAGAGGAAATGGGGTTGCCCGTAACTCTAATCTGAATAAGGCCTTCTCCCCAATGTGTACGGACGGAGGGGAGGAATAAAACCTTGAGGAGATGTGCCATCAGGGCTCTCAAAGAGGACAATATCATGCACACAAGGTTACCCAAATGTGATGAGGCCTTCTCTATACAAACTTATCAAATGTGGAATAACCAATATGTTATGAATAGCTATATTATGTTATTGAGCATGAGAGAATGATTTTGTTTAAATGCATTATGAAAATTAAAAGCTCTCATGAAAAGAAGTTTATGATGAAGCATTTTATTGTCTTTTTTTTTTTTTTTTTTTTTAAGATAAGGTTACGGAATTATATTTATGTTCCTTATTATGTCATTTTATTTTTATATGAAAGGAAAATGAAATATTTTTATCTGAAAAGTTCATAAGTTATTTAAGAGCAATATGAATAGTATGAAGGCTATTTGATCAAAGTTGGCATATCCATAAACTATTTGATTTACATGCATTCTTATTAAAGGCCCATGGAGCTTTAAAACCTTACTGGGCTTCGCAGCTCACCCTATTATATTTCAACACAGGTTCTTCCTGGAAACAGCGAGAGTATTAGAGGTGGTAAGGATTCTGTGTTTTCTCGTTTTGTTAGAATGTAGAGTCTTGTTGTATAGAAGGAATCAAGATGTACTTGATCCTTTGAGCACAGATATAATTCAGTACTGTAGTTTGTTTAGAACCCCAGTTGCATGTCTTTGGGGTTAGGTTTGCAATAAGAGTTTTGCTAAACGTTTAGCTATGTAATTTTTACTTGAATACCTTAAGTTTCAACCTGGTGGTATTTTTCCAAGTTCGAAGGAAATGAAATTTCAGGGTTGCCATCCTTTTGTATATATTGGCTTTTATGAAGAAAATAAGCAGGAATTCAAGAAACAATTCTTGATATGTACCTTTAGTTTAGGTTGGTTCGTGTTAATATTGAGGTAAACTTGATATTAACATGCCGATCATACTCTAAACTCTAAAATACAGGTTTGGGTCGTGACAACATATCTATGCATCTTGTTTCAAAATGAAAATAGAGTTGAAGATCTACTTTTACAGGGGATCTAGGTATAGACAGATAAGGAGTTATAAGGTTTTACTAATAACTAGCCTTTAAGCACACGCATGCTCAAAGGCTCTTTTATTTATTTTTTGGTAAAATTTAATAATTTGCATTAATTATAATTTGAGATTAATACATTTTCCATTCACAAAATACATAGGGGTGTGATGAGTATTATGCATTTGTAGGTGAAATAATTTTTCATTACTATTGGACTTTGTGGAACCTAGTTTTGTTTGATCCGGTTCGACGATCCAACCCGACTCGAATAAATATTGCATGGTTTTTAATGAGAGATTTACTGAGGCTTAGTCCCCGGGAAAATTTATTGGCCCGTTTTGTATATAGAACTAACTTTGGTGATTAGGGCTTAATTGTGGGTGTTGTTGCCGTGTTTTGTGAGAGAGAGAAATTGTAGCCGCACTTTATACTTTTCCCTGATAATAGTGAAATCTCTGCAACTCCGTGGACGTAGGCAAATTGCCGAATCATAAATACTGTCTCGTGCGTGTGATTGTTTTTTTTTTTTTTTTTTTTTTTTTGCGTGTGTTTTTTCTATTTTTTGTTTCTCACAGGTTGGAAATTCAGGTTAATTCCTTACAACTACACCCTTAGGTATTTTTGTGATTGAAAAATATAGTAATCTCAAATTATAATTAATGCAAATTATTAAATTTTACCTACAAAAATAAAAGAGCCTCTAACGCACGTGCTCAAAGACTAGTGCAATCTAACAAATTTGTGAATACGTCAACGAAGGAAATGGAGAAAATAAAATTGACAACTTTATCGATCAATTTGCCATGCTTTTCTCAAAACCAAATTTCAAGCCTACTACTTAGTGGAATTTCCCACAGACGGCACTAATTGTGGGCGTTAGATACTCAATAAAAGAAACACCATATGGTTTAAGAATGGTTTAATCCCTAGGTAACTGACTTGCACAATTTATTTATCATAAGAATATGGTGGAAATTCCACAGCAGGAAGCTCAAACAATTGACTTAGCAAAGCAAGATTATAAAAATGAGAAGCCAAGTAATACAACTCCTTTCTCGAGGTGTAGGGAGTTAACAAGCGAAGAAAAAATACAATACAACTCACTCTCTCTCTCTTCTGTAGGATTTTTTCGTAATATTTATCAATCCCCCATTTGTTGCAGCCTTCTCTCCTTTTATAGGGATTTTTCCTTCCCTTATCTCTCCAACTGGCTTGCTCCTAGCCAAATTTTTTATCACATACTTCGTCACAACTAGTACATAAGTTAACTTATGGTTTTTTTTTTTTTTTTAGAAAAAAAATAATTTATGGTTGAATTACATAACTTACACAAGGGGTTTAATTTATGGTTGAATTACATCACTTACTCAAGGGTCCACCATATAAAAAAGGACAGTTGAAGTGCTTGTGTTTGGCAAAACGACTACAAAAAGGATTAAACGGCATGAGTCATGTGTGATGCATTTTTTTTTTGCTCTTTCTGAAGGTTGTTTTGTCTTTTTGTTTACATTTTTTAACTTGTGTGCACTTGCTTTGATAGACACGGAAGTCAAAAGATAAGAATTGTGGTCTCTAATTACTCCCTTAGATATGAGGAGAGAGAATAGATAAAGACGAGAGACAGGGAGAACGAGACAAATACATAAAGAGGGAGAAAGTTTCCGAAGAAGAAGAATGGTATCAAGTATCAACCCATATTTCCTCCTCCATTGAGAAGCCCATTCATTCACTCATTCAGTCCCCATTTCAACAACCTCTTTTAACCAGTCACCACTCTCAATTGTTTTTCTTTTGCCTTCAAGCAACTTTGATTTATTTTGGCATTGAACTTTTTTTTTTTTTAATATTTTAAATTTCTTTCATGCATGTGCAATTATTGGTTGGATTAGTATAGTTGATGTTGTTCCTAAGAACAATAATTAATAAATAAATTGAATTTCATAACATTCAACATATTATATAAATGACAATAATTCACCTAAATTAGAATTTATTATAAAATTAGAGAACAATGGAGGGATATTACCTCGATGATGCTTCAAATTAATCTCATAACTTTAGAAGCAAATTACCGTCAATTCATATATGTTTTTAGATGACGGGGTTGAGTTGTGGACCAAGTCATTGTCTTGAGATGATACACGCGTCTACGGAGTTTCTGATGTAGTAGACTAAAATATTGTGTGTGTCGCCCCCGCATACAACAACCTAGCCATCTTCACTAATTATCTTTACAAGCCTACACTACTTGTAGGATAGGAAGCTCTCAATATAGCACATTCTTTTACCCAAAAATAGTGTACTAGGGATATATATTTTTTCAGGTGAAGAAAAAAGACAAATAAAATATATCATAGTTTTCTATTACATGAAAATATATTAGGATAAAAAGTTCTTTCCATATATTATTTGACACATCAAATCAATGATATAATACTAACGTTGATGTGCTTTGACTATCCTATAAATGGATGGTAAAATGCAGTTAAATGGAATCAAATACACATAATATATATCAATAGTAACAAAATAGTTGTGCACCTTAAAAAAAACGTTTGACATTAACAAGCCGATTAAGGCAATGGTTAAAACCAATTAATTAAAATGAATAAATTTTAAATCACTTAAATCAAATATTAATCAATATTTAAAATATTGTATTTTATATAAAAATATTCCAACAGATGATACTGCCATTGGGTTTTGTAGTTGATGGATTACCTCGCGAATTAGATTTATTGTTTGGAATTTTAGTTCTTTAGTCCAAACAATATGTCCTTTCAGCCACATCTCTATATCCTCTCTAAGGTAAAAAGCCTACATATAGTGCTCGTTTGGATTCAGCATTATCCACTGAATCCTAAGCTGCGTTTTCTGATTTTTTTTTTTCCCAGCTGCACTATTTGACCAGGTCAACCTGTGAACAGTGCACACAAATTCCACTTTTCAGCAACTTTTTCATTAAAAATGGGTCCCACGACACTATTCATACATTTAAAAATTATTTTGCTACAGTGTTTTCAGTTTCAGCAAAAATAAGCTCAATCCAAACGGACCCACATTGTGTCTCCTCTTGTGGACTGTGTTGGGGCTTTTTATTTTTATTTTTTTAATATCAGTTTACTTTTATTTCGTAAAAGGTAGTTATTTGGATAATCAAGAAATAATAATCACCCATAATGTTTGTTATATTGTAGTTTCTTCAATATTTGGATGCAATCAAATTTGAGCAATTTCAAGTTATTAGGAAGCAAGTACCTTTGGATATTGGATATCAAATCTTTAATGATTGTGCATTTTATATATTGGTTGTACAAGATTCCTTATTCAATTTATTCAATGAGTATTATTTAAATTTGTATAAAAAAAATTTGCAATTTGAATGATTGCTATGAAAGATATCTTTTTAGTGGTATGTTTTGGTTTAGAGATTATAAAATCAGAATTAACACTTTTTATGACTGTGTTGTTAAACAAAATTTATACCTGACAGTATAATGAGTTGTTGTGTAATGATAGTATATCTGATAGAGGGATTTTGTATTTTATATAGAGATGAAGAACTTTAGAGATAAGATTTGCATCAGCTCTCAACTCAAGCTGCCACACTTCCTTTTTTGCTCAAAAATTACATTGGATTTTTTATTTTTAGTTTATAATATTTGATTAGTTGCTGACAAATTGAATATAGAGAAAAGGAAATGTTTGATATTTGTAAAATATTTGGGGCTTCTTTTTTTTTTTTTTTTTTTTTTTTTCGTGATATAAAGTTTCATTGCTATTAAGGTATTGTCATATTGATTCTCAGTCTCTATACTTTGTTGTTGTTGCTTTAGGTTTTAAAGAAAACATCCAATGCTTTCCGAATTCCATAGTCCAGATAATTCTTGTTTCCGTTTTCCTTACATTGATTTTTTTTTTTTTTTTTTTTTTGGTTCTCTTTGAATATTTTTCAATATTTGTGGCATTATCAGTCTATGTATTTTTTTGGTTGATGGCTTTTTCAACAACTTGTTGGGTATTGAAACATCTGTAGAGATTAACATTACTATTTGGGTATTTGTTTTTAGGGGTTAACATTCTCTGTACTCTATTGTTGGGTATTGATACTAGTCCATTTCCTTTATCCCTTTTTGTGCATTGTTTCCCCACAGACCCCAAAATTCAATGAAATCCTATGCTTAAAAATTACCTTGGATAGTTGATCTTCAAGTTCTTTGGTGGATTTTGATTTGTGAATGGTTCTGTGGTGGTAGAGGCTTTTTTTTTTTTGGAGAAACAAGGTGATGGAAACTTAATTAGAATGTGATAGAGAGTCTTTATAACTTTTTTTCAATCTATTCTGCATGTTGTATATTTGTTCGTTTCATCATGCATATCAATTTTCTATGTCTTTGAAGTTTAATCTTATTTTAATATTTGATCTGGTTTCCGGATGAGATTGAAGATATAAGTTCAAAAGAAATACATTCTAGGTCCTATTTCATTTTTGTAAGTTCTTTTTTCATAATGTTGTGTAATATTACATGCTTTTTACTTAAGCACGTATATATTTTTGGTCAATTTACCTGCCATTTATTTATGTTTTATTCTTAATCTTATTACTGTTGCTTATTTTTTCTCTAGAATCTAATATGACTTTACTTTTGCAAACCAACAAGAAGATTAGTAAAAACAAAGAGAATTGAATCTACTCCTCTAGGCAAAGCTCAAATATTCCATTTATCGAATCCACTCAAACATCAATTATAGCATCCTTAGATTCAATTAAGCTTAGAGGTCTTGTATTTGCTCATTATTATATGTTGTAGGAAATGTAGATTTCTAGCTATCTTTGAAATATTGATCTCTCATGCACATCATGCACACCAAGCTACCGTTGTATATAAATTATTAGTGCACATTCTAAATGATATAAAGAAATTAATTAAAATTAAAAAAATAATATGAGAGAATTATAATATTATTTATCTATATATATATATATATATATATATAAAACCGAAACCTTTGAAACTCCCACAATTTTCCACGTCAGCATAGTATTAAAACAAAAAAAACATAAATGAACAATTTTCCAAGTCAACATAGTATTAAAAAAAAAAAACATAAATGAACAATTTTCCATGTCAGCACAGTATTAAAATAAAAAACATAAATATCATATCATATTATCATATTATAAAAGTTGGGCTTAGACGCCGTGGTTGCGCCAAGTGGCTTCACCAAATTGCAGAAATTTTAATAAATTTTTAGATTTTAAGAATAGATATATACATATTTTTTGGATAAATATGACAAATCAAGTAATGAAATAAAGTAATATTTGATTTACAACTATAGCAGTTGTGTTTATCTAAAATGTTATCAACAAAGTCTAAAATCAATAGACTCTTCATCTAATCTTTTTTTTTTAAATTTAAATTATATTATCACGTGTAACAAAAAAACAAAATACGTACATAGTACATGTTAAAGTTGAAAAAATAATCTTAATTAAAAAAAAAAAACCAACAATATAGTACATGTTTCTATGATATTAAAAAAAAAAAAAAAACAGATATAACTACACTTAAAAAGAAAATAGCAAAAAAAAAAAACATATAATAATAATACTACTACACGTAAAAAGAACCTTATTTTTTATAAAAACAAAAACCAACAACATAGTACACATTTATATGATTTTAACTTCTCCTATAATTTCTAAGTTGATAAAAATCATAATTTGATTACAATCCAAATTCTTCATTTAATCCTTTATAAAAAAAATTCTTAATTAAAAAAAAGGTAAAATCTAAGTTGATAAAAATCATAATTTAATTACAATCAAAATTTTATCTTTATTTGATTTCAATCTAAATTCTTTATCTAATCCTTTATAAAAATAAAAATAAAAATTTACTTAAAAAAAAACCTGCAACATAGCACACGTTTGAGTTGAAAAAAAAAATCTTATAAAAAAAAAAAAGTTGAAAAACAAATCTTAATTAAAAAAAAAAAAAAAAAACAGCAACATAGAGCACGTTTTTATGATTTAAAAAAAAAAAATCGATATAGCTATACTTAAAAAGAAAACAGCCAATAAAAAAAAACATATAATAATACACGTAAAAAGAAAATAGCTCTACCAATTAAGTTTGAATCCAAGAGAAATTGAGTTGAACTAAAACTCTTGAATCCAAGAGAAATTGAGTTGAACTAAAACTCTACTAAACCTACTCCACTCTATTATTTAAGAATGCTAAAATCAATACATAAAAAACCAAAATTAATTAAGTGAAGAACTACTAAATGAAGGATTTGGCTTCTTCAATGAGAGAATAGCTATCTTCTTTTTATTTTTTACTTTTTACATTTTTCTATTAATGTAGTTCAATTATTGCTTAAATTCTATGCTTTTTTAAAAATATTTTACATAATGTAATTCATCTTAATTATTGATGTATTTTTTTGATTTAGTGTTCTTAATTGACTGTGCAGATTATTTCCTCACTTATAGCAATATCAAGATGGCTAGATACAAATGACAACATCAAAATAGTTAGACACGGGTAATTTATATGTAAACTTTTACACATTTACATTGCAATACAATTTTTCTTTTTCTTTATGTACTTTCATTTATCTATTTTTAAAATTATTTTGATTGTGATACTCTAGAAGGTCTAGATACTTATATTTTTTTTTTTTGTAATTTATGGAATATTTGTTTCGGTCAAAATATTATCACTAAATCTATTTGGGATGGAGCTCATCTACAATATGAAATTATGAGATTTATGTGAGAAGAGCTATCTTCATTTTTTTTTTAGTTTCTATTTTTCTATTAAAGTAGTTCAATTATTGCTTAAATTATATGATTTTAAAAAAAAATTAGATAATGCAATTTATCTTAATTATTGATACTATTTTTTTATTTGGTGTTCTTAATTGATTATACAGATTATTTCCTCTCTTATGGAAACATTAAAGTGGTTATGATTGGTAATTTATAGATAAAATTTTACATTTATATTGTAGTCTAAATACTTACATTTTTTGTAATTTATGGATTATTTTTTTGGTAGTTTATGGATTTTTTTTTGGCCATATATGCAAGAAATTTATCTATAATTAGAATGGAAAGATTTTTAAGTGCCACACACACACACATAATCAAATTACAATTTTAATACTAAGATCTTTTAAAAATTTAAAACTTGCCATAATTTTTTTAAAATATTTTATAATATCTTTTTTTGCAAAAAAAAAAAATACTTACATAATATACATTTTCCATGTACTTAATTTTAAAAATATTTTTACCATTTTATTTGTTATTAAATTTGATTATATTATCAAAAATAATAATAATTTATATATAAGTTTTTTTATTAAGCCGTGCATCGCACGGGCATAATACTAGTATATATATAAAACCAAAACCTTTGAAGCTCCCACAATTTTCCACGTCAGCACAGTATTAAAAAAAAAAAACATAAATGAACAATCTTCCATGTAAAACATAAATGAACAGTTTTCCATGTCAGCACAATATTAAAAAAAACATAAATAAAAAGAATAAATAAATAAGCCAAGAAAAACCTTTTCTAAAACCCAATAAAAACTAAGCATAAAAAAACATAAGCACAAAAAAAACTCTGCCGTACCTTTTCTAAAACCCAATAAAAACCTAAGTATAAAAAAAACATAAGCGCATAAAAAACTCTGCCGTTCCTCTCTCTTCTCTTTTTCTCTACCTTCTCCTTCCCCAAAACCCAACACTGAAAATCAATCTTGCCAAGAAGCCATCCCCACACTATCAGGTCTGAGATAGAAAGAAGGCATCACTAACCATATGGTTTCACAGTCGGAGAGTTTTTCCGGAAGCGAAGGTGACGATAGGACCGCAACAGAGCTTGAAGAGAAAATCAAATCAAACACCGCCACTACTGGTAAATAATTTTCTGTACCATTAACTTATTAGGAATTCATGACCCTATATTATATTTTGATTAGGAATCCATAACCCTAACCAAATTTGATTAGGAATCCATAACCCTATATTGTATTATAAATAATATTTTTTAGGGATTATTTGTTACCATGCAACTCACAGCTAAAAATTTGTATTTTTCATTCCTTTCTTCTGAAATTTTTTTGCTTGCTTTACAATTTTGAATTTTTATTACTCTCTCTATAATTCTTCAAATTTTTTGATTTAATTCTGTGAATTTTTATCTGGGTTCATGTGGCTATAGCTTAAAAACTTGATTTTAGTGTACAGTTTGGGGATTTAAATTCGAAAATCATAAGGAATTTTAATTTCTAATTCTTTGAGATTGTGTATTTGAAATTCTTTTATGAATTATATGTTAGATATTGGGATTGGTATGGGTTTGAATTTTTTATGATTCATATGTTAGATATTGGGATTAGTATTGATGATGGGATAGGTTTATATTGTAGAAAACAACATTTAGATAGTTTTGGTAATAGTTGATTATATTGTACAAATTTTTTTTGGCTGCACTATTGTAACAAGGTCTAATTTAGGATTTAGGGAACATTCAAAATTCATCAATTGCTCTTATTGGAGTGGTCTATATTGCACATGTGGTTTGTCACTCTTAAAGAGCATGATGTGCTGTGACGTGCTAAATAGTACTTCTCTTTGTATTGGACACTAAATGTGCAGCCATAACTTTTAATTTTTGCTTGAAAGGTGATCCACAATATTGAAAATAATTCCATCATTCTCAAGTGAAATATGTGGGGATAATGTAAAATCAGTGACCCATGAAATATGGGAGTGATCAGAAGCACCAGAAGTCTAGAGACGAACCATGATGTTTCCATAAGTATAGTGTTATTAGCAAAATGGGCATGTCATGGAGGTGGAGTTCATGCTGAATATAGCCTGGCTATTATGGTACAATCGGAACCAAAGGTGGGTGAGTGAAGCTAGACAGCAATCAATTTGGTGCAGACAGCTTCTAATCTTGATATGGAAATTTATGGAAGCATAGAAAACTAATCAAACAAGAGTGGTTGTTGAAGAGTGTAGATAGAGACCTCTATAGGTATCAGGTATGTATTACAAGCTAATCAAGATCTAGCATTTTAGATGGCTTTTTAGGATCATCAAGATCTATTATTGCTTAAATTTTATAAATTTTTTTTGCTATTAGATAATGCAATGGGTCTGAATGATTGATAGGATGCTTTTAAACCCATATATAATGGCTACATGATAATGATTTTTAGTTATTAGAGTTCTGAAATTACTAGAAGTTAATTTGTAATATCGACATGTTTAATGTTGACGATGCTCTTTTATTTGTCAGAATTGAATTGATATTACTATTTCATGAATAATACTACATTCTTACATGAAAGCATCTATTAGTGGAGAAGGTTTTGAATTGACTACTTAATTCAATTGAATGTACGTTGTATATTATGTCTAATAATATTCGTCAAGAAAATATGAGGATTATCTGTTATCCATCCTCTCAATAAATATGTAATCCTTAAAAATAAGTGATTTTTGTTATGATAAGTAGAAAAGTTGGAAGCACTACTCTGATTTGGATACATTTTCATTGGCCTCGATTTTTCAATCAATGTGAAAGAAATCTAGTAAGAGATAACAACCAACTAAATCAAAGAGAAAAAAGAAGTATAACATGAAATTGCTTAGATAGAAAGAAATGTTGGAATGATTTCCAGAAAGGAATCTTACCCATCAAGCTTAAAAACTTTCCATGGTGGTAGTGAAATCTCCACAACTAGATCAACATTTTCTAATCTTTCACGAAATGAAGGATACTTCTCACAGATAATTTGGTAGCTCTATCACAAGAAATTGTCAATAAATGAGGTCCAAGTTATGTAGGGGGAACAAAAGTCATATATGCATTGCAGTGCTATAGGGAATGCAAGATTAACCTTCTCTCAGCAGTGAAAGATATAAAAGAAACAGATACTAAAAAAAATTATGGAAATTTCAAAATACAACCGATCTGGTAAATTAGAACATTGTGAAAATTAGTGATCTACAGATAAGACATAGCAGTCAACTTTCTCTGGGTAACTTTACTTAAAAGACTATTAAAACCCAAATTTATGTAGAAATATAGCTTATGAACAAATAGCAAATGAATGGGATGTAAAGTAAACAAAACAATTCTAAGGAAATCTAGAATAGTGACTAATGAAGTAGGTGGACCACTTAAAAAAAAAAAAAAATAGTATTCCAAAGTAGTAACATGATCCTCATCCTGAGGCAAAAGAGAAGATCACTTCTGGTCCTTTATTTTAGAAATAAAATGAGGGTCCAACAAGTAAAAGAAAACACAAAATGTAAGAAACTCAAACATTCTGAATTTGCAGGTTTGGTGCTATACAAATCCAAGAAAAGGCATGATTTTTTTTTTTTTTTTTTTTTTTTGGGTATAGGTAATAGAAGTTTTATAGAAAAGGCATCTAAATAAATTCTCTAAAAAATGGGCCATGAACATAAGAATTGTTATCCAAAGATCTCTGTTTAAACATGCCTTCATGTACCTCCCTGCTTGCCTCATGAGTCAAACCAGGGGTCTTTCAACATCTTCCCCTCGAACAGCATTAAGCAACAATGGTTCAGCTGCAGTGGTAATTTTTGGTTCCGCCACAGTCCTTGCATAGGATTTTCTTCAATTAGAAATACTCATGGACTAGAAGCATATCCCAATGAATTGTAACTCAAATCAAATGACACTTCCTTTTCTCATGGGATTGGATAAAGGAAGAGGTCATGAGTTCAAAACCTACCAATAAAACTACAAAGTTACTATTTTTACATATTAAACCAATAAATATAAATCAAAGACAATTGGGTCATATCAAAATTATTGACATTACATATGATTTACAATTGATCTCTACTATAATGACTTAAAAATAACTGGGGACAGTTCTGTTACTATGATTGACAAAAGAACCATAGTGACTAACCATCTTTAATCTTGCTGTTTGCAGCATGACAAATGCAGCATGTTAATATTTCATGAAGGTCATTAAAATGGATATTAGCTGGTGTCATCTCATCATATACATATAATAAATGCAAAAAAGCTGCATTTGTTGGGTTTTCTTTGGTTTTCAATGCAACTGAGTAATTGTAGCAGGTAGTTATGGATAAAGAGGTTGAACATGACCTAGGTGCTCTAGGAGGGTGCCTATTTTTTTTTTTCCTTTCTGTATTCATAAAAGGATTTAAATTCTAAACATCTAAAGTTTTGATGGTGTGATTTGTTTCCAATCTAAATTCCAGACCAAAAGGATTCTAATTTTGTTGGCAAAGTTCTGCCTCCTTTGCCTTCCTTTTTGCAAAAAAAAATTGTTAAGAATAATAACTCCTATGAAGCTAAAGCTCCAGTTGTTTCCAATTGATGATGGTACTCACAAAATGGTGAGAGATTATTAAAAAAAAACAAAAAAACAAAAAAAAAAACTTAAAGAGTAGCATAATCCTCACATGAGGCTCTTTTTTGTGTGAATATTGTCACTTTTTTATTGATTTGGTTGTTTGTAGTTCTTTTGGGCACTTTTATATATATTACTATGAATGATGCTTTGATGAACATTTTCTTTCATTCTTTTTATTTTCTTTTAGGTTTGGGAAGCGTTGTAGACTTTGCATTTTCTTTTCTTTTTTTCAACTAAATTGAAGTAATTTCCTATTTGTAGTCAGAAATTTCTAACTGAGGTGTTGGTCTTTCTTTCCTCAAGCAAATGAGTTAGGCTGCTTATATTTTGTACAAATGTAACTTTTGCTTGAAACCACCAATTGACAATTTTCATTCTTAAAAATTTTAATTTAACTTGCAAGGGATGGGATAAAGGAGGAGGATGCTTGCATCAAGACCATCAAGTGGACTACTCTCATTGAATTGAGCAATCGGGATAACTTTTGCAACTACTATTGGCTTGCAAGAAGGAATGGGAGGACTTGCATTTTTTTTTTTTTTTTTTTTTATAGTAGTGGTTTATCCTAATAGTTTAGTTTGATTTGCATTTTGTTTGCACCCCATTAAGTTGAAATGTTCCCTCAAACATTACTATCTTAGCTTTAAGATAAAGATAGACCTAGCATTATTAGTTACTATTGCTATATAATTTTTTTTCAATGGCCTGTTGTAGTAATTGTGAAAATTGTTAACAGATGAATAAAAGCATTTAGAGTGTGCAACAATTTGATATAGAAAATTTGATGTTTATTAAGCATTTGGTTCCAAGAAGACTAAAGTCAAGACTATGAAGTAGTTGCATGTTTTTTGGGGCTATTTGCTTTTCTGGCTTTATGTCAATTGGGCAAGAGATTTTTATGGGATGCTACGCTTCTAAGTACACATCTAAACAGGTGTTTGGTATAGTAGCAATATGAAGTTGAGACAAATAATAATGAAATTGAAAATTAGGAAATGTTTTGTTGCGCGTTTTAGGTGGAAGTTGAATCTAAATTGGCTCTTCGATTAAAAGTTCATGTAGAATAATTGTTTAAATTATTCTTTATTTTATTATTATTATTTGTTGAAAAATGTGATGCAAACTTTGACCGGTGGAAAATGTCATTTTGGTCAATTTTGTAAAAAGTTAATTGGCCATTGAAACAATAGAAGTGTGTAAATATTAACTGTAAACACATCCAGTTAAGAAAAACTCCAATCCTCTAATACAACCTTAACTAAAAGATAAATGCTATAAATTTGTAAAGTTATTATAAAATGTGATAAAAGTTATGCTTTTATTTAACAAAACTAATGCATTTCTGAACCTCTAAGAACAACTTTTCATGGTTAGATTTTACACAAACTCCTTTGTGATTCTAACACATTATGCCATTAAGAAAAAAAAGTTTAAGATGTTATAAAACTATAGATTTACTATTCAAAATGATGTTATACCCTTTTTTTTATAGTTTCAATAAAATGTTAATCTATTGCATCCGTTACACGATGATTGTTTTTTATCATTAGACCTAAACTCTTATTTTAAAAGAATAAAAGAAAGATTAAATTTAATAGGAAAAAAAAAAAATGACGGATTAAATTTATTTTTTAATAGTTTTCCCATGCATCGCACGGGTTAACGACTAGTTATTAATATTCTCTAATAGTAATCTACACGTGCTTCAAAACTAGTGTTCAATAATTTTTTTGATGAACACTAGTGTTCAATAATATAATTAGTGCCTCAGTAGTCAGTACAATACAATGTGACGTTATGCACATCATGATTGATCTTGGGACCTAGTATGTATAGAAGCAACCCACCTCTTTAATATCTAGTTATATAACTTTGAGGAAGTTCGGTGTTTATGGTTTTGGCCCAATCATTGGAGTTCGGGCTGAATCACCCACTCTTGAAAGAGAAAATGCAGGTCAGGGTTACAACTTACAAGTGATAAAGCTTCATATGTATCCGTCCATAATCAACATCCACATTCACCTCTCCAATCACCAAACCCTTCACCATAGAACTCCATTAATTAGTTGGGCACAAGTCAAAGGTCTCAAAAAAACCCAAGTACACAACACAAAATCACATAAATAATGTTTCTTACATCTAGCTAGAAATCAGATAAAATTTGAGGATTTAAATGGGAGAGGTCCAAATCACAACTGGTACTACGTGCGGCCTATTGTGATCAGGGATTAAACAGATGGCTATTGCATGCTCATATGAGCATGCAGTGAGAAGGCACTGATTTTATATTAGTAACGTGAGATTAAAAAAAGTGTTTTAATTTTATGGCATAAAATGTTCTGACAAACTTTCATAAGCGAGATCAGGACAATTTGAGAAATAGAAAACGTGACATAAATTATACAACCAGATCAATCTAGAAGTTTTTGCGTAGGATACAATAAAGGGTAACACAGTCCAGATTGTTAAACATGCACAAATAATACCAGTTATGGCAGTGGCCAAGGAAAAAGGTTAAAGCGATGAAGTGATTTGAAGATTGTAAACACCTGCAGAGGCAAATTGGGACTACGAGCTTAGATACAGAAGCATAGAAATTACAGAAAAAAGTAATTTAATAAATCAAACTATAAGGCCTTGGTTGTAAACCCAATTCTGTTTCATGTTATATAGTTGTTCTGTGGTGAGCTTTGTGTCCATCAGGAAGACACAAATGGGATCTTTTTGCTGCATTGCCCTCTTAAGAGCTTTAACTGTTTGGGAGTTCCCAAGCCCCTGACAGTTCCAACTTAAAACACTCATTATTCCCGACAGTGCTGCCACCGCTGATCCCAGGTTGTCAGCCATGAGTTTCCCCAAAGCTTTTGCTTCTTCCTCTAATGTCCTGTGTTTTCTCTTAATGAAAATGGCGCTCTGAGTATCAAAAACTTGACTTTTACATTTTGGGCCCAGTATGGGCTCGTTTGAGGTTTCCATTGCATGAGGGGTGGGAGGCCCAATCCTACGCCAAGTTGCAATTTTTGGACCCATAGTTTGTATGGTGCTGAAGTGAGTGGAGGTGTTGGCATCATGTTGTTAGTCAAGGGATTTCGACGCAATGATTGTGTGTTGGCCAACTGGTGGAAAGTTTCCTCAAAGTTGAAGCTTTCCTTATGTGGTACAGTTGACTTGGGAGCATTTGAAAGGGCATGAGTCTCGGGTTTGGGGTCTTGAGACAGCTGTGCTGTTGGTGTCATGGAGTTTGGGTTTGGAAAGGAATTTAATGCGTGGTCAATGTTTGTGATGTGTGAAAGGAAAAGATCAGGGTTAACTAATATTTCCTTATTCGTAGGCATCGGTTTTTGGGGTATAGCATGATTCTCGAGTGGTATTGATGATGGCATTTACTGTGATGGGGTGGCCGTTATGGTTGACGGGGGTGACGGTTTTGTTTATGGTGAGGGTGTGGGGCAGTGGTTTGGAGGAGGTGGTGGAGTGTGGGAGGTTTTACTTTTCACCACCTGAGGTTGTTGTATGTTGGTGGTGTTAGCCCACAACCAAGGACCATACTACTGATCATCCTTATTCAGAGTGCCGTCACTGTCCAACCAGGTTTTACAGTCCTTTTTGTCGTGGTTTAATAATCCACACCAATAGCAGAAAATTGGCATCTTTTCATATTGGATTGAAATCCACAGAGGTTCAAAGTTTCCCATGTCCACAAATCGGCCACGTGAAAGGGGCTGGCGTGTATCAAGCTTGACGCAAACTCTGATATATTTTCTGCGGCATTCACCATTCAAAGAGGTATCAACCTATTCTACTCTAGCCAAGGTTCGTCCGATGGCCTCAGCATTGGTTTTGTTCGTGCACGTGATGGGTAGGTTGTGTAGTTGGATCCAGAATGTGGCGTAGTCAAAGGTGGCGACTTCCATTGATTCATGCTCCGTAGGCTTATAGAGACCAATAAGATACTTGTCAAATGACCATGGTTGCTACGCCAAGATCTTAAGAGTATCGGCCTCATCAGAGAAGAGAAGTAGAACTGTGTTGGATCCAAGGTCACGGATTTCGAACTCCTGGATAGAACGCCACATGCTTCTAAGTGTTCTTGACAGCACCTCAATATTGACTCAACGCTTGGTGAAGAGTTTTGCAATAAGAACTCTAGTATTGTCTTTTGTGGTTGGTGCTAATGGGACCGTTTGACTCTCCTATGTTTTGAGCGACAAGCGGGCCCATTTGCCAGTCAGGTCATCCATGATGTGAGTGCAAAGATTGTGGAGAGAAAGGTGAGAAGGAAGTACGAGTCTATGGTGTGGTGTAAGTGCAGAGAGTGTAAGGAAAGAGGGTGGGAAGGAAGTACAAGACCTATGGTATGGTGTAAGGATAGGGTGGGTACCGGGTTTCCACCAGTGAGGGGAAAGAGGGCCTATACAGTGATAGGTACTAGGATTTCATCATCGTGAGCGCCTTCCAGAGATAGCACTAGCGAGAGAAAAAAAAAGAAATATTTTGAACTGTTCTCCTCCCAAGGAGATACTATGAATTAATATATTTTGTTTCGCCATTAAATGTTTTTCAAATTTTAAAGTATTTGACCACCACGCACTCTTGGTGCGGTGGTCACTCCACAAGTGTAAATACTTGTGGGGTATGAGGGGTAAAGGTCAGGATTCAAATCTCCAAGAGGGAATTTCACACACATATACACTTAGATTAGATTAGAGTAGAAATTATATCTTGTATTAAAAAAAAATAAAAAATCAAGTGTTTAACTTGGCTAAAAAAAATTAGTCAACCTAAAATTAATTTTGATTTAACTAGCAGTATAAGCATTGTATGGTACCCCCTAGCCCTCCTATATATCAACTTGAAGAACAACCCATGAGTGTCTCTATAATTGCTACTTTACATTGCTCTTGTCATTGCCTTTCAACCAAGCAACTATTGATTGGTAAGCCATTGTTAATGTCTTTAAAACAGGAAAAATCCGTGCAAGATAGAGCCATGTTGAGCCATGTTGATAAGAGAAAACAATATCATTTGAAAAGAGTTCATTAGTTAGCAGTACTTCTTTTTTTCTTTTTTCTTTTTTAATTCGATAGTTGAGAGAAAAAAATATTTGAATCATGGATGTCCATGTTAGAAACATTAGAAGATTTCAAGCAGTTGAGTTACAAGATTTTTGGCTTCTAATTACTAGTTACTACTCTATTGCATCAAAATTTGCCCGAATATTAGGTAGGTTAAACGGTTAAAACTAATTAAAAACCGTAGGCAATTATTAATACTAATTTTTTTTTTTTATAAGGTTTGGGTTTGACAATAGTGGGCTTAAATTTAAATGGGCCTTAAAAAAACACACTGTTACACTTATCTCTCTTCTTTCTTGGCTTCTTTCTCCATAAGTCCTCGTCTCCTTCATCGCAAGCTTTGATCTTAGTTGCAAGCTCGAGTCCCACCCACCTCCAAGTCCAGCTCTCTCTCTCTCTCTCTCTCTCTCTCTCTCTCTCTCAGTTTCTTCATCTGCTTTTATGTTGTTTCCTTTTTGTTGATATTTTGTTTTAAATTTAGTTATTGGTTTGTCTAACCCATTTCTTACATTTACATTACTCGTTCCTTTTCTCTTTAACATGCAATTCATTCTCGCTCATAGAAGTACTAAAGTTAAATTCTTTTGAATTGGGTATAGATGAAAATAAAGAAATTTCATTGCTTGAAAGTTCCGTTAATGTTTATCGAAAACTTCAATCTTAGCTTCATCAACCAAAGGTCACTAGTATGAATCTCTCAATCCCCTTCTCCTAAGGCCAAAAACTTTACTTATCAAAATTAAATTGAAGTGGTAATTGTGAAAACTAACTAATTAAGAGAAATCAATGTTTTAGGTGACTGAACTTTGTGAAAAAAAAAAGGTTTTTTGTTTTGTTTTCCCAATTAGTGTGCTACTATTTTGTGTTGGGATGTGGTTAACTCTCTATTCAAAAGTAATTTTGATGAGTATATTTTTATTATATTGGAGAGATTGGGCTTGGTGAATATTCTTTGATTATTATTTAAGTTTGATGGGTTAACTGAATTCTGAAGTGGGTAATAATGAAAATTTAGAGATTGCATTTTTTTTAGGAGACTAAGATTTGTGAACAAATGGGTTCTGGTTTACATTTCTTCCTGGTGCTGTTTTGAATGTAGCCTGTGATGAGGATATTGTCAATTTCTTTGTTGGAATTTTTTTCCCATTCAAAATAGGGGCGACCCTAAACATTTTGGGACCTAAGGTGAAAACTAAAAATGTATGTGTATGTATATGTGTATGAGTGTGTATATGTATGTATATGTGTATGAGTGTGTGTGTGTATGTGTATGTGTATGTGTATGTTTATGTGTGTGTGTGTGTGTATGTTTATGTTTATGTTTATGTGTATGTGTATTTATGTTTATGTTCATTTATGTTTATGTATGTGTATGTGTATGAATGTGTATGTGTGTATGTTTATATATGTTTATATTTATAAACATAAATATAAACATAAACGTACATTCACATAAACATACATGAACACAAACACAAACAAACATACACAAAAACAAACAAACAAATATACACATAAACATGCATAAACAAACATAAACAAAAACAAAAAAACATAAACACACATACACATAAACACACACACATAAACACACATAGACATAAACACACATACAGACTGAGAAAATTTAAACCCTTATATAGACTGGAAAAAATTGCAAGCTAACACCAATCCTCAAACAATTTCGTTAGTTACTTCGATGTGCTAAATCGAACCTCTATGTGTGTTTATGTTTATATTTAAGTTTATGTGTGTGTATGTTTACATTTATGTGAGTTTATACGTGTTTATGTGTATGTGTATTTATGTTTATGTATACGTATATTTATGTGTATTTGTATATGTATGTGTATGTGTGTATGTGTATGTGTACGTTTATGTATATGTGTGTATGAGTGCTTATGTATGTGTATGTGTGCTTATGTATGTGTATGTATATGTGTTTATGCGTACTTATATTTATGTATGTTTATGTGTATGTGTATGCATGCTTATATTTATGTATGTTTATGTGTATGTATATGTGTTTATGCGTGCTTATATATGTGTATGTGTATGTATATGTGTATGTGTGTTTATGTATGTATATGTGTATGTGTATGTGTATGTGTGTGTGTAGATTTCTTTGTCTTTTTCAGATTCAGGTGCAATATAGACCTTTGGTCAAATTTTTTAAAAGGAAACATTTGTAAGGTCAAACATTTTAATAAACCTAAAGTCAATTTTTTATCTATTTAATTTTTTTTGGTTGAGAGTTTTATAACTAAGCTGATATTTCTTAGTTATTTAAATAATTCGATTATAAAAACATTCATTAACTGAATTATTTAAATAATTATTTTAAGACATTTTTTAATAGATTATTTTTAAAAAGTTTTAATACCTGCTCTAAAGACACATCTGTAAAGTAAAAAAATTTAAAAAATAATTCTTAAAACATTCCATCGATTAACTTTTTCCTTATTTAAATTTTCTTACCCCACCTATAACATTAAAACACCCTCACCCACCACCTGATAAAATAATCACATACTTGGATGACATAAAAAATGGAGGTGGTCAAACTGAGAAATTTTCACCAGTGTTCTTAATCAACATAATACAGGAACAATTCTAAAATAAATAAATAAATAAATAAATACAGGAACAGAGTGACAATTGAAGAAGTCAAGAAACTATGATAGATAATCTATTTATCTAAAAGTGGATGGTTGATAAGTATAGATTTTTTGAACTAAAAGACATATTAATTGAGGGTTGGTGACCAAACGGCACTCAGATTCAAACTTTAAATTTCAAACAAAAACAAGAAACAAACAAAAAAAAAAAAAAAAAAAAAAAAAAATCTATAGTCATATCACCCTCTCTTCAATACAACATCAGAGCCAACCTACCTGCCCCCATTTTCCACTCTCCAGTCTCCCTTCTTCCCCTTTCATCTTCTTTTCACTCTCATAGTCTCACTCTCCAGGATTCTCTCTATCCCCAGGATTCTCTCTTTCCCCAACAGCCTGCTGATCACGTTGTCCTTCTTCCCCAAAATTAAAGCCCTAATCTACTCGCACAGCCCAGCTACACCCTTGATCACTGAGACTTTGATACTGATTGCTTTGCCAGTTTTGGTATTCGCAATTCAAATTTTGTGAACTGAGCCTTCAAGGAAGGAACATCGGGAGTACAAGGAAGGCGATTACATTCCTCTCTTCTCGGTGAAATCTCATATTTTCAACGTTTGCTTATGATCTTCTATTTGAACTCGAGCTTGGAAATTTTTTTCTTTTTTTAATTCTTTTGATTTGGTTCTGAGCTTCACTTTGGCTGTTGAGAATTTCTCCTTTTCTTTTTTATCTATTGAATTTGTGCTAAGAATTTGAAAAATTAAAGAAATGAAGTTTTGGGTCTCAATATCTTGTTATTGTTTAAGAAACTGTTTGCTAAGTAAATCATTTATCCATTGTTAGTCATAGAAAAAAAAAATATATATATATATATATATATATATATATATATATATATATTCAATGAGGCATATTCATATTTTGATTTTGAGCTTCAAAGAGAAATCTTTATAGATTTTTTTTTTTTCCACTTGCAGCGAGGCAATTTCTTACTTTAATTACCCTTCACCCCATGTCTGGCATTACATATGGAGCTCGCTTCGTCCTCCTCAGTCTTTGCACCATCTTCATCATCCTCCTCCAACGACGTTCCTGCACTTAAGGTAAGTGTTTAATGTTTCTGTTAAATTCAAAAATGATATGTTTACCATTACTGAAATTTGTTCTTGGTTGCTGTTCATTGTTGCTTGTTGCTCTTGATGTTGGACATGTTTTTCCTCCATGTCCTTCTAACTGTTCATATATGTATAACTACTTTGAGTTAATCTTCACTCTATGTTGCTCTGGATGCATCACTTTCTTTTATACATAACTCTACAACTTGTTTGGTACAGTTTTCTGTTCAAATGACCATTTTACCATTGTGCAGTTACTGGGTTAGACCATAGGGTTAGGTTCAAGTTGAGAAATTATAAAACAAATATTTAGGGCTTAAGTGTGTATGTCCTATTAGATGGCAGAGACATCCAATGCTGTGGATTCGAAGGTATGGCTTGAACCAATAGAAAAGCAGTTCATTGAAATTTTGTTAGAAGAAGCAGCTAAAAGGAACATTTGTAATGGGATAATGAAGAAAGACCTTGGGCCAGTTGTCACAGAGCAGTTTAACAACCGAACCGGAAAACACTATAGCGTCGATCAAATAAAAGAAAAATTTTAACGGCTTAAAAAGAAATACAATGCGTTTTCCCAACTAATTGGTGGAACCGATATGGAATGGGATTCTGATACTAACACCGTCAAAGGTAGTGATGCAGCGTGGCTAGATGCAGTGAAGTTGAGTGTTATACATTTAATAAATTTCCACACCGTTCATTCTTTAAATTCTTCATGTAAACAATTCCATATATACTAGTGTCTCTAATCCCATGTATACCACATCTTGTCTGTTTCTAGTCGAATAGTAAGTACAACGACTTTCGTAAAAAGGGGCTGGACCACTATGGGTTGCTAAGACAGCTCCTCCCCACGGTTGCACAAACATCCTCTGCCCAACATGTCAGTGCAGTGTCCTTTGCCAGAGCCCTTGAAAGTCGAAAAACTATAGAATCTGCACAAGTTCCTGACTACTCAATGGCAAAGGTCACAAAAATTTTGATCTCTTTGTGTGATGATCATGATGATAAAACCATGTTCAAGGCCATTGAAAAATTAGTAATGGCTGAATGGAGGAAAGCTTTCATCACCTTCACTCCGGATAGATGACTGGGCTGGATCAAGTATCTGACTAGGTCATCCTAGGGGAGTTTGTTCAGTTGCTTGTATGGTTTAGTGGGGGCACATTGTATTGTGCTAAGGAACAATTATGTTATTATATTTGAATATGTATGTTAATGACCATACCATTTGGTGGTTTGTTACGTTTATTACCTTCTCTTGTTACAAACAGTCTGTGTTATTGACTTATTATTGTATAAAAAAACTTGTGACTTAAATTGTAAGCCCCTCCCCTTTTTCTTTTGTTCTTTATTTATTTCTTTGAATTGTGGTGTTGGGTTTTTTTTGTTTGATTAGAAAGTTTTAGGATTGGTGGTTTATTGTTCCCAGCTATTATAGTATTCTAGGTTTCGAGCATCAAATCAAATTTTAGGGCTTTTGCTTAAAAGAAAGAAAAAAAAAAATTGAAACTTGTTTGGTGCTTGTATCAACTCAGAATGTTACTTTTTGTATCTCATTGAAAGTGTAAGTTTTGGATTTGGGGTGGACAACTTAAGTGAATTGTTGTTTAAGGTGGAAAAAATGTATTCAAAATTGAGAATTTTGGCCAAAATTCTGTGTCCTTATTTTTCATTGTCTATGTTTATTAAGTTAGTAAATTTTTTGGAGAAATAGTTGGAAGTTTGAGATTGTTTTGGTTTTTAAAGGAGGTGGAAGTTAAGAAATTTTAATGAATTGGATTTGATTATAACATGCTTTGTGTTTGTTGTTTAGTGACTTGTCTCATTTAATATTTTTCCCTCATCAATTGGCAACGTGATGATAGGTAAAGTACTTTGGGCTGTAGAAAGTGCTCTAAATTTTGAACAGCCAAGACTACACAAATTTAAAGAGGTAGATGAAAGAAACCAGGCTTTGAGGTTGACTTACAATAAGGCGTTGCTGACACTATAGGGATTAAGTTTTGAAAAACTGGAATTAGTGGGCTATGGTTCAAATTACCCCACAATGGTGCACCATAGGGGAGCCTCAATTGTGTCATATAGAGAGAACAAGGGGTTCATAGGGTGCACCCAAGGTTATGATTACTGGTACAGCAGTCAGGAGCCCAACCCCAATGTTCTAGTTGGGGCCTTAGTTGGAGGACCAGATTGTCAAGATAAGTTTGTGGACCAAAGGGATAATTATATGCAGACTAAGGCCTGCACATATTATACAGCCCCATTGGTTGGAGTTTTGGCAAAGTTGTTGCAATTAGAGGACCAGAGTTTGGATCTGAATCATGATTCGCCTTTGCTAGATTCTTATTAGAAATGGTATCAGATGAAAAATAGTCTTGGATCTTCTATAACAACATTCATCTCCTCTTTTTATTTATTTATTTGTTATCATTATTATTATTATTATTATTATTGGTGGTTGAAGTAAGGTGTACCAGCCCATGTGTACCTTCACTATTTTGCTATATTTGAAATACAGTTAATACAGGAGTATAAAATGTCAGCATTGTTACCTTCTTTCTTTTCATTCTTTTTATTTTTCATACAAACAAAAAGGAATTAGTTTTTTATTTTATTTTTATACTAGGTTTTTTTGGGTTTAAAAAATTTATAAACAAGTGGAGAGCCAAATATGAATCCAATTTTTTTATTCCATGGAAAACTAAGTACTTGATCACAAGTTCTTGGTGGTATACCTGCTTTGTTGCATTGACCAAAACTTAAACTTCTACTAATCTAGAGAAGCATGATGGGCCAACCCATATAATATAAGTGAATTTGAAATAAAAATCAGTAATGACTTGGCACTTGGCACATTTATGAAAAAAATAAAAATAAAAAGGTCTAATTACTATTTTAGTCTTTAATGTTTTCCCTATATGTTAAAAACGGTTTCTAGCATTTTAAATGTGTCAATTTAGCCTCTAACATTTTGGTATTATGTCTAAATTATCCCCACCATTAAGTGATGGATGTCAAACTTAGCATCTTCGTCATTAATCACACTAATATAACACCAATTGAATCGCCTTCAATCCACATCCCGTACCCAATTCATGCACAAATTGAGTTGCCCTCTTCGTTGCCGAAAGCTCTATTCCCTCCTTTGTTTGCACTTTGGTTGTTTTCTCACTCAATTGATTGGAACATAAAGGAAGTGCAACATCATCAAATTTCCCTAACATAGAGGAAATGTGGATCAACACTCCAAGGAGACTAATCAACACTTTCTCTCGCCTTGAAGTTTTGATCAACACTCCTTTGCTAAAATGATTATTAATTCACACAGTAGTTCCCTCAGCTCTTCCATGTACTTGAGTTAGTCTTGAGGTGACAACTAAGAGCTCAAATGGATATATAAGATTTTCAAAGGTTGAACATGATAGGGGGGTGCAAAAAACCGACGAACCGAACAAACCGACCGAAACCGACCGAACCGTTACCAAATTTTCGGTTTGGTTTCGGTTCGGTTCGGTTTCGGTTTCATTTTTTAAAAACCGAAATTTTCGGTTTTGGTTTCGGTGTTGGATTTTTTCATCCGAAACCGAACCGAACCGACCGAATATATATATATATTTATGTAACTCTATTACGTATCTGATTAGTGGCTTAGTGGTATGCTATGTTGTACTTTTGTTAGTGATCCCAGGTTTGAGCCTTCGCGTGGGGGCTTGTGTTTTTTTGCTATTTAATTTTTTAAAACCCTAGGGCATGAGATAAAGATGAAAATACCCCTCCCCTATTTATTCTTTTCTTTTCTTTTCTTCAGTTCAGCCGCCCCCTTCCTCAACTCTTTCTCTCAAATTTTTTTTGTCTTTCAAAGAGTTCAGCTCTCAGCCCCTCCTCTTCTCTCATCGCTCCATGCCTCCACATGCCGCCTCCACACATCGGCCTTCCTGCACCAGCCTCCACGGCCTCCACACGCCGGGCTCCCAACGCCGGCTAATCTTTTCATATTCACGGTGACCCCCTCTCTCTCTTTAATTTCTCCATAGTTTCCTCTCTCTTTTTTATATTCTACCATTTTGGGTTTGTTTAATATTGAATCAATGCTATTTTTTCAATTTTTATGTGCAAAGAAAGTTAGGGTTTTGAAAAAACCCATGTGCTTGGTTGTTTATTTTTTCAATTTCTTCTCTCTTTTTTATATTCTGCCATTCTGGGTTTGTTTAATATTGAATCAATGCTATTTTTTCATGTTAAAAAAAATGCTATTTTTTCAATTTTTATGTGCAAAGAAAGTTAAGGTTTTGAAAAAACCCATGTGCTTGGTTGTTTATTTTTTCAATTTATTCTCTCTTTTTTATATTCTGGGTTTGTTTTTTTTTCTTTGTTTGCTTTCTTAGAAAATAAATGTTAAGGAACCGAAACCGACCGAAAAACCAACCGAAACTGAAACAAACCGAAACCGACAATTTTTCAACTATTTCGGTCGGTTTCGGATGAGACTTCTAAAAACCGAAAATTTTGGTTTCGGTTGGTTAGATAAAAAAAAACCAACCGAACCGAACCGATTACAGCCCTAGAACATGATTTGAATAGTAAGTGATTATTAAATGGGCTGGAGTGAGTTAGTTAGGGTCAAGCACGCTAATCACATGTGTTAATTCTAGTAAACTCATTCTTACTTAGTAAGAGCACATATGGGATTAGTGAAACAATAATATGAAGTCATGTCGCCAATTAGGTTAGTTCTATTGTTGTATAATTAAGGATTTTTAACTCTCACTGTTCTCATTGAATAAAGGTTACTCATTTGTGCTTAAACTTGAGTAGTCTTGTTTAGAGATAGAGAGTCCCTAAAACTAAGGTTGTGAAACCCGGACCGGACCGTACGTTTATGTGTATGTGTATATGTGTTTATGTTCATTTATGTTTATGCATGTTTATGTATGTGTGTATGTTTATGTATGTTTATATTTATAAACATAAATATAAACATAAACACACATATACATAAACATAAATGAACACAAACACAAACAAACATATACAAAAACAAAAAAACATAAACACACATACACATAAACACGCATAAACAAACATAAACACATGCATATAAACATAAACATACATAGACATAAACACACATACAAATTGAGAAAAATTAAACCCTTATATAGACTGGAAAAAATTGCAAACTAATACCAATCCTCAATCAATTTCATTAGTTACTTTGGTGTGCTAAATTGAGCCTTTATGTGTATTTATGTTTATATTTAAGTTTGTGAGTGTATGTTTACGTTTATGTGAGTTTATATGTGTTTATGTGTATGTGTGTTTATGTTTGTATATGTATATTTATGTGTATATGTATGTATGTTTGTGTATTTGTATGTGTATGTGTATGTTTGTATGTGTATATGTATATGTATGCGTATGTTTATGTATGTGTGTGTATGTGTGCCCAATATTGTCAAACCCAAACCTTTAAAAAAAAATTAGTATTAATAATTGTCTACGGTTTTTAATTTAAATGGGCCTTAAAAAAACACACTCTTACGCTTATCTCTCTTCTTTCTTGGCTTCTTTCTCCATAAGCCCTCGCCTCCTTCATCGCAAGCTTTGAGCTTAGTTATGAGCTCGAGTCCCACCCACCTCCAAGTCCAGCTCTCTCTTTCTCAAAGTTTCTTCATCTGCTTTTATGTTGTTTCCTTTTTGTTGATATTTTGTTTTAAATTTAGTTATTGGTTTGTCTAACCCATTTCTTACATTTACATTAGTTGTTCCTTTTCTCTTTAATATGCAATTAATTCTCGCTCATAGAAGTACTAAAGTTAATTTTTTTTTGAATTGGGTATAAATGAAAATATAGAAATTTCATTGCTTGAAAGTTTAGTTAATGTTTATCGAAAACTTCAATCTTAGCTTCATCAACCAAAGGTCACTAGTATGAATCTCTCAATCCCCTTCTCCTAAGGCCAAAAACTTTACTTATCAAAATTAAATTGAAGTGGTAATTGTGAAAACTAACTAATTAAGAGAAATCAATGTTTCAGGTGACTGACCTTTGTGAAAAAAAAAAAAAAGGTTTTTTGTTTTGTTTTCCCAATTAGTGTGCTACCATTTTGTGTTGGGATGTGGTTAAATCTCTATTCGAAAGTAATGTTGATGAGTATATTTTTATTATATTGGAGAGATTGGGCTTGGTGAATTTTTTTTGATTATTATGTAAGTCTGATGGGTTAACTGAATTTTGAAGTGGGTACCAAAGAAAATTCAGAGATTGCATTGTTTTGAGGAGACTGAGATTTGTGAACAAATGGGTTCTGGTTTACATTTCTTCCTGGTACTATTTTGAATGTAGTCTGTGATGAGGATATTGTTCATTTCTTTACTGGAATTTTTTTTTTCCATTCAAAACAGGGGCGACCTTAGACATTTTGGGGCCTAAGGTGAAAACTAAAAATGTATGTGTATGTGCATGTGTGTTTATGTATATGTATGTGTATGAGTGTGTATGTGCATGTGTGTTTATATATGTGTATGTGTATGTTTATGTTTATGTGTGTGTGCATGTGTATTTATGTTTATATTTATGTGTGTATGTATGTATATGTTTATGTTTATGTGTATGTAAATGTGTGTTTATGTTTATGTATGTGTGTATGTTTATATATGTTTATATTTATAAACATAAACACACATATACATAAACATACATGAACACAAACACAAATAAACATATACAAAAACAAACAAACATAAACACACATACACATAAACATACATAAACAAACATAGACACACACACATAAACATATAGACATAAACACACATACAGACTGAGAAAAATTAAACCCTCATATAGACTGGAAAAAATTGCAAACTAACACCAATTTTTAAACAATTTCGTTAGTTACTTTGGTGTGCTAAATCGAGCATTTATTTGTGTTTATGTTTATATTTAAGTTTATGTGTGTGTATGTTTACGTTTATGTGAGTTTATACATGTTTATAGGGATGTGTGTTTATGTTTATATATATGTATAATTATGTATATGTATATGTATGTTTATGTGTATTTGTATGTGTATGTGTATGTGTGTGTGTGTGTATGTTTATGTATGTGTGTGTATATGTGTTTATATATATGTTTGTTTATGTATGTGTGTATGTGTGCTTATATATTTGTATATGTATGTGTTTATGCGTGCTTATATTTATGTATGTTTATGTGTATATGTATGTATTTATACGTGCTTATGTATGTATATGTGTATACGTATTTGTATGTGTATGTGTATGTGTATGTGTATGTGTAGGTCTTTTTCTGTTTTTCAGATTCAGTTGCAATACTCTGATGCAATTGTAACTAATGGCTGAGATTAAAAGTTGAAAAAATAACTTCCAATCTCAACCATTAAATAAAATATATTAAAAGAGAGTTAAAAAGTTAAAAAAAAAAAGAGTAAAAAATGTAAAAAAAAAAAATACCTACGACAGTACAGCTGATCTCAGTCTATCTTTCTTCTCTCGCCATTTTTCTTTTCTTCTTTTTTACGCGGTGCTTTGTTCTTCTTCCTTTTATTTCTCTTTATACGTCGCCTAGGCTGATAAGAAAAGAACGAACGAAAGCCATGTCAAGAAAAGAAATCGAAAATTGTGCTGCCGAGCCAAAGACTATGAAAATTTCTTCCTCTCAACTCAGACAATCGTCTAAGGTGAAATTATGGCTCACGAGGCTTCACCAGATTATGGTGTGTGATTTTTGGTTATTTATTTATTTATTAGAGATTATGAAGCAAATAGTTTTTATATTTTGCCTACCCTTTCTATTTTTTGAAAATACTTTTCTAGGAAATACTATTTTTTTTGCTTTGCTTTCAGTCTATCATTCTTGCTTGTGGTATGTGTTTTATTAATTTGGATCTAAAATTAGTTCAACAAGATAAGTCTTCTTATAAAATATAATAACAAAACCAATATATGTTTTTTTTAACGGTGGGTTCACTTTCAATGTTTTTGTTTTTGTGATTTTGGTTGTTTTGTGGGTTTTGTGCTTTGATTTCGATGGGTGTGATTTGATTTGTGATTTGGTGGGTTTCTGGGTTTTTTTTGCGATTTGATTTTGGCTGGGTTTTGGTCATGGTGGTGGTCATGATTTGATTTTGGCTGGGTTTCGGCAGTGGTGCGTGGTTGGAGGTGATGAGCTTGAAAAGCTCCGATTATGGAGGTTTAGAAGAAGAGCTTGGTGGTCAGCCATGGAGCACGGTATGACGTGGGTTGAGGCAGAGAGAGGATGAGAGGGAAACATGAGCGGCCCTGGACATTTTGGGGCCTAAGGTGAAAACTAAAAATGAGGCATTTTTTTTTTACTTATATATTAATTAAATTAATGTTTATTTAATATTTTTATATTATATTTTTCACCATTATTTTCATTTTCTTCTAAATTATTTTAAGTTCATTATCAAGATTTGTTGTATTGTAAAATTGAACATCATTTTCTTCTAAATTATTTTGGTGAATTTCTTGCTCATTTGTGATATTTTCATCTAAATTTTGTATTATATTTTGTTTATTACTAATAACAAATTTATCCATTAATTCTTTTTGAGGCTCAATTAATTTTTCTTTTTTTAAGTTTTTCATATCCAAATGCATATTTTCTAGTAGATATTTCTAATCAAACAATATATTTATAAAGATTAGAATAAAAAATAACTTTCAAGTGTAAAGCAAATGAGAAATAGAACCTGATTTATATAAAAAAGTATTGTTGTAGTTTCACTGAACAATAATAAGTTTTTAGCAATTTCAACCTGCATAAATTAAAAAAAATAATTAAGTACAAGCATAACAAAAATTTAAGTACAGTCATAACACTGATACAAGACTTACTAATAAGGCCCACCAAAAAAAAAAAACACTTTGAAGGCCTAAACTTAACGCCCAGTCCAGGCAGCCATAATGATAAACTGATAAGTGATAAACAACGTTACAAAACCAGCCAGGGAGGGCCCAAATAAACAAAGTTATCTTAAGTTCTTAACAAGTAAAATGGCCCAAATATTTATAATTTTATACCTGATTCCTGAACCTCAAAAACGATACGGTGAGGTGAGCAGTTGAGACTTGAGAGAGGCGGAGAGCAGAGAATCAGAGAGAGGCTGAGGCGGTCGAGCTGGAGACTGAACAGTGGAGACTGGAGACTAGAGAGAGGCGGAGAGCAGAGACTAGAGAGAAAGGTAAAATTTTTAGGGTTTTGAGTGGATTTATTTGTTTTGATTTGTGGTTAATCTCTTAGACCGGATTTGTAGTTTAGCTGGTTGATTTTTGGTCAATGATTTTGTTTAGAACCAATGTTTAATAGGATTTACCAAAATTTTTGGTTTTTGTTTTTTTTTTTTTTTTTTTGGTTAAAAGGATGTGCCAGATTATTTTTGTAATTCATTTGAAACTAATTTTTTTTTCCCTCTACTAC
Source organism: Quercus engelmannii (assembly GCA_029955605.1). Classification (NCBI taxonomy): domain Eukaryota; kingdom Viridiplantae; phylum Streptophyta; class Magnoliopsida; order Fagales; family Fagaceae; genus Quercus; species Quercus engelmannii. The sequence goes on along the minus strand of JARPSG010000006.1, from coordinate 61,744,487 downwards.
CCGGTTGGTTCTTTTCTAAAATTTTGGGGCCCCCTTCCACTTGGGGGCCCTAGGCAATTGCCTAACTCGCCTAAGGGAAGGGCCGGCCCTGATTCAAAATCATCTAGATCTTGGCGTTTCAGAACCATAATGCGACTGCCTGTGAGTACCAGTGAAGTCTTATTTGAAAAGAAAAATGTTGATTCAAGAAGTCTGATGGTTTTTTTTTTTTTTTTTTACCTTGGACTATTGGTTAATTATGGTTGAGTTCACATCAAGAGATAAATTTAAAAAGAAAACGGAATCAAATCCATGAAAGCTAATTCCATGTGTGTGAGAACCTTAATTGTGCATCAAGGAGCATAATAATGTAGCCAGTACTTTGATTGGGATGCTTGATTTTACTATTTTAGCAATTTCTGTGGTGTTTATGTTTGCTATTTTATACCAAACAAGGCTTTGTCCTCAAATGTCTGGGACTTTAAGCAAATTTCTTACTATTGACTAATGGTGATATTTAACCATGGCATAGAGAGTGAATTATGCTCCATGCAATTTTTATAAAATATGTTCTATCTCACTTGTTGGTAATCTATGTGCTTTTTCTTTTTCTTTTTTCTCCCCTTTTCTTACTTGGATGAATTAGTCTATATGCCTGTTTTTACCTTGAAGAGAGAGTTTTATGCTTAAGCCTTCTGATTGCATTCCCTACTTTGGCTTTCCCATTTCTTTTGATTATCGTTGTTGTAGCTTTCATCTTTTATTTTATATATACAGAAGGATATTGGAGTAGTGCTTAGAGATTACCGTGGACTGTGTAGATCAAAGGTGAAGACATGAATGCATTTAAGGCTTACAAAGCCTGTGCCCCAATTGCATGGAGCCCTAACCTATATATAACTTTGGTGAGGGGAATTCCAGGGACAAGGAGACTTCACCGGCGCACTTTAGAGGCATTGCGTCTGCGCAAGTGCAACCGAACTGTCATGCGATGGAATACTCCTACTGTCAGGGGAATGCTCCAACAGGTTTCAATATTACACTGAATTCATCCTTTGCTTGAAATTGTGTATCTATATTTGTTCTGATTAGTAATTTTATAACCCAATCAGGTCAAGAGATTGATAGTGATTGAGACGGAAGAGATGTACAAGGCTCGCAAACAAAAGGAGGCAAACCACCAGGCTTTACGTCCCCCATTGGTCATAAATCACCTACCTGCTTCAGCAAGTGATTCTTCTTAAGGGTCTATGCATTTTTTTCAGTGGTCAGCTCTAAGCTTTTTATATGTGGATTTGTTGTTAAGTAGACAGTTTTTCCAGAATCGTTGCCAATTCAGTAAGCTTGATGCTTTGTCTAGTTTACTAATGTATCAATGGACCCAGTTGTTTATTAATTTCTATATTTTGTTTGAGTCTTGTGATTCTCAGCTGGAAACATTATCAGGTTAGAAGTTGCTCTATGGAGAAATCCTACAACCTAGTACCCTTTTAATTTATATCTGCAATTTAGTGAATGGTTTCTTTTGATGAGTCCCTGATTTGCAGAGGTAGTTAATTAAGAATGTTCATGAACATTGAGAACGCACATTAATGTGACATTTTCATAAATCACAAAATATTTAATAGGGATCAAATGACCAATTACCATGTGATGATTTATGAGGATGAAACACATTGATTTTACAATATCTGGGACCAAGTAGTACTACAAGTCCCTTGAAAGCATACATACATGCTAGGGTACCTCCATTGCCTAAATACTCACCTTCTCTTCTGTTTTATCAACTGTAAGACCATTTAAAGTCTTAAGCTCCTTTTCCCCATTGTCACAAGTGCTGATATGCTGCTTCTCTTTGTATTGGTGTCTCATTGCAAAGGTCAGAAAAACTAAGAAATTCAGTAATCCGAGCACTGCAAGCAGCCAGTAAAAGTTGTCTACCTTTCCCATATTTAAATCGCTCTTGAGCCAGCTCTTGTTGGTCACTTTTTCCCCAATAGACACCAACAAACTGCTAACAAAGAAACCCATGGAGATGGTGCTTAGGAAAAGCCCTGTGCTCATGGATTTCATCCTCTCTGGTGCCTCTCTGATGAAAAATTCAAGCTGTCCAACATAGACAAAAGCTTCTCCAGCACCCACTAGAAAGTACTGAGGTACTAGCCAGAAAGCACGTATTTTGTGATTCTGTTGAACTGCAATTTCCCTCCTTTGTTTCTCAATAACTGCAGCAGCAACCATAGCTGCTATTGAGAAAATGAGCCCAATCCCAATCGTTTGAAGGCTTGTTATTCCTTGGACTTTGTGGGTGATTTTTCGAGCAAGAGGGACAAAGAGTTTCTCATTTAGGGAAGTAACTAAAACTAGTCTCACATGGAGAAGCTGACTCTTTTTCAAAGAAGTCACACACTGGACCCTACCATACCCTAAACTCCTTATCCTAACCCTCACACCAACAAGTATTCACATCCACTCAACCATATCTCCACATAACCAAACATTGTTGTTGATCATTTTAATTTTAAATTGTTATTTTAATAAATTAATGAATAATAAATTGGTAAATTTAATAAAAAGATATGAGATTTTAATATGGTAAGTGAGGAGATACTATATTATCAAATGTGGAATCCTTCATTGATAAGAAGAGAGGATCATTATTAATTTGTAAATGTGAAAATTGGGCCCAACTGTAATAATATAAACGAAAATGGACATATCCAAAGAATTTCTAAGTAAAGAGAGGTGTTCTTTTGGTGGAGTTTTGGACTCAACAAGAGAAGTTTTGTTGCACTAAACTTGAATCGTGCCAACCGTAAAGAGCTTAAATCTACATAAATAAATAAAAAAGTGAAATACATGTTATTCTATTTCTCTGGTATTTTTATTTTATTCACCAATGGGTTCAAACCTAATAACCCTAATCTTATACCTTTCTTTTAACATACTTGACATCCCTTTATAACATCAAACCCATACTGTGTTCTTATCATCAATGCAACAATGATATGACCTTCATCATTTCTAACGACAACACCTATGTTCGTTGCTTGGTGGACAAGTGGCAATTTAAATGTAAATGTTTCCATTTATAAATATGAAGAAACATTGAGGAAGACAAAACCTAACAATTAATACGGATTAAATTAAAATCGTTGAGGATTTGATACAACATAGTAGGGCACCACCTTAACATAAAAACTTTTGTCAATATATTTAAAACCAACAATATTGTATAACCCCTCACGATTTTTAATTTTTACCTAATATGGATCAGTCTATTCGTTCCAGATAGATTAATCTCAAATAACACCTTAGTAGTGTACGAGATGCTGAATAGATTGAGGAATAGAAGACAGGGCAAGGTTGGCCACATGGCGATCAAGCTCGACATCAATAAAGCATACGACCTAGTCGAATGGGAGTTTTTGCGCAAGATAATGCTCAAAATGGGGTTCTCAGACAGGTGGGTAAATCTAGCCATGCAAGGTGTATCCTTAGCAAGCTATTCGATACTCATCAATAGAGAGCATCGAGGTTTTATCCATCCGACACGAGGAATAAAATAGGGTGACCTGCTATCACCATATTTATTCCTGTTTTGCGTGGAGGGACTTTTAGGGATGCTCCACAAGTCCACTGAAGCACAACACACACAGGGCATCATGTCTTATCGAAACAGAGTTACAATCTCTCACTTACTTTTCACCGACGATAGCCTACTCTTCTGCCCAGCCACCTCGACTGAATGTCGTTTTCTACTCCACATACTAGGCACATATGAGAGAGCTTCTAGCTAAGCCATAAATTGGCAGAAAGCGGCATTATTCTTCAAACCAAATACAGATAGAGTGATACAACACTGAATTTGAGAAATACTTAGGCTTGCCGATGGTGGGAGGAAAGAACAAGGTGAATATGTTCAAAGAATTGAGAGAGAGAACAGCTAAGCGAGTCACCGGATGGAAAGCAGGGAGAGAGGTCCTCATCAAATCCGTTGCGCAAGCCATATTGATGTATTCAATGAGCCTCTTCAAACTGCCGAAGAATCTTTGCAATGATATTAACTCTATTATTGCGAAATATTGGTGGGGACAAACAAGTGACGAGAAGAAAGTACATTCGATAAACTGGAAAAGGTTGTGTGACCTGAAGAAAAAAGGGGGGATGGGTTTTCGGGATATAAACGCTGTCCATGTTAGAATGTAATTTGTAATTGTCAAAGTGGGTACCTAAGTATAATCTAGATATCAACAAATGAAGGATCTAGCAATAGCAAAATTGAACAAGGAAACAAGTGGACACCTCATGGACAAGTGTCAATCAACGAGAAATGAACCATACTTCTGCAGTATTCTTGAAGCTTCTACTCCTAGCCATATAATTAAGAACTTGCACCCAACAATGTTGGTATCAGAGCAAGTTGCCAGCCCCTGTTGTCCTAAAACTATAAACCAGACATACACAAACCATAAACCATGGCAGCAAGTACAAGTACAACCACCTTCAACTATGCCCAAAACATTGTTCCCATCTTCATTCTTCACCAATGAGAGCTATGATTTTTGTAGCACACAAATGAAGACAATCTTCATCTCACAAGACTTGTGGGATTTAATAGAAGAAGACTATGAACAGCCAAAAGATCTGTTAACTTTGACAACAGCAAAGCTAAAGGAGTACAAGCAAAGGGATGCAAGGGCTCTACTCTTCATTCAGCAAGGGGTAAGTAAAACTATTTTCCCTAGAATTTCAGGTGCAACTAAATACAAAGAAGCATGGGAAATTTTAAAAAAGCAATTTAGTGGCTATGATAAAGTAATTTCTATTAAACTACAGAATCTTTGGAGAGAATTTGATAACTTGCAAATGAAAGAAAGTGAAACTATGCAAGAATTTTTCTCTAAAGTTTCAGCAATAATAAATCAAATTAGAGGCTAGAGAGATAATATAAATGATCAAAAAATTGTATAGAAAATACTAAGAAGTTTGTCAATAAAATTTGAACATGTGGTTGCTGCAATTGAAGAAGCGAAAGACTTATCAAAGCTTACACTAGATGAGCTTTGTGGATCTCTTGAAGCACATGAAAAAACTAAAAATAATGGACAGATTTTCTACTCAATCTTTTGAACAAGCACACATACACATACATAAGCACACATATACACATACACATACAAATACATATAAACATAAAAACACATACACATAAATATACATATACATAAACATAAACACACATACACATAAACACGTATAAACTCACATAAACGTAAACATACACACACATAAACTTAAATATAAATATAAACACACATCAAGGCTCGATTTAGCACACCAAAGTAACTAACGAAATTGTTTGAGAATTGGTGTTAGTTTACAATTTTTTCCAGTCTATATGAGTGTTTAATTATTTTCCAGTTTGTATGTGTGTTTATGTCTATGTATGTTTATGTTTATGTGTGTGTGTGTTTATGTATATATGTATTTATGTTTGTTTGTTTTTGTTTATGTTTGTTTATGCGTGTTTATGTGTATATGTGTTTATGTTTGTTTGTTTTTGTGTATGTTTGTTTGTATTTATGTTCATGTGTGTTTATGTGTATGTGTGTTTATGTTTATATTTTTAAATATAAACATACATAAACATGCATAAACATAAACACACATGCACATACACATAAACATAAATATACACACACATAAACATACACATACATAAACATACACACATACATAAACATAAATGAACATAAACATAAATATAAACACACATGCACATGCACATGCACATACACATAAACATACACATACACATAAACACTCATACACATACACATACATAAACACATATACACATACACATACATTTAGGGCTTGCATGAGACACTTCAGTACATCTGAAATATAGTTTTTACATTGTTTCCACTTGCCAGCAAACATGTGCACCTACACATAGATGTGTACAACCCACCCATTCTAGGAATATTACTCAAATTCATATGCATGCGATTTACGATGTCTTCTGTTTCCCATTGATTGCCTCACTCTTTATCATAACTTGTTTAGATTTAAGTTTGATTGGATTGATTGTTTTTTCATTTTGAGTAGTTTAACACCATAAAAGAAGTCCATGATGATAGATCTTGGTGCAAATAAGCATGTTGTCAAGGACTGTCTATCCTTATGGTTTTAAGACATAGGTCTTCTCTATCTATTACGTAACTGTGGGGCTGGTGCAATGGAAACCTCTCTCTAATTACTACTTCATTGTTTGATAAGCAACAATAATAAAATTGCCAGAAAAGTAGGTAAAAAACAGTGGATTAATATAACAGTAGAGCAAAAAACATATATGTTTTGCATACAATTCTTTCTAAAGTTTCAATAATTTCAGCAAGATTTTTTATTTGCAATATAGAATTGTTGAGCATGTGTAGTTAATTTATTTAACATTTTCGCTTTTCCTCCAATATATTTTGCACTTTTGCTTCATCATTTTCTTTGTATTTAATCACGTAGTTTCTTAATTGTTTATCTTTATATGTTTTGTGCTTCTAACAATTGAAAGAGTAATGATGCTAATATAGTAACTTTTACATTCTTTATAGGCTGTTTCAAGTAACGTGGTAGAAGGATACTGGTTTCATATATGACTGAAATAATTTAAGCAAAGTTTGTGCTTCACCTCTTTTCCTTGTGTAATGTCTTTTTTTTTGGTTGAAATACTTATTTTAAATGCAATGCAAAACGAATTAAAATACACATAAAAAGGGAAAAAAAAAAAAGAAAAGAAAGAAGAGACTTAAAGTACTGTAAAAATTTGCTAAAAATAAATCTGCACCAACTAGTTTTAAATTTCCTATATGTTTGCATGTGTGGGCCATATTCTTCTGCTTGCAATTCCAATTGTTTATTAATTTTGGAAATGGGACATAACATCAGATTGTTGGGGCCAATTAAGACCTGATGGAGTAGTGTTGGGAAATGCATTGGAAACCTAATATTTAGGAGGGTGGACTGTGGAAGGGAATGAAAATGCAGGGTGGCTTATCATTTTCTCTTGTTTGGTTGACTATAAAAAGGGGAAGAAGAAAAAGGACCATGAGCATATTCCTTCTGGCCTCACCATCTTCCATTCATCTGAAGTGGGAGAAAAATGACAAGAATAAAGGATTTGACAAATTTACCCTATAATTCATCAAAAACAATTCCATAGAAAGATAGAATGGGAAATTATTACAAGATACAGATTCTTTTTTATCCTTTCACTTTTCATCTTTCCTACCAAAAAATTATGAAGGAAAAAAAAGACAATTTTGCTGCAATTTTTATTTTTTTCCCCATCCCATTTCATTCATCCCTTACTTTTCTATCCTTCCTACCAAACTGGCCCCAATGGCAGATGTGTTTGGAATCTTTGAGATGTTAAGCTGACTGTCCATTAAGATTTCACTACCTGATCATGTGGGCTCTACTAATGGAAATAATTAGTACAATTTAATTGTGAAAATCACACTTAGATTTGGAATAAGTGATGTCTTCGACATTGTAATTGCCTTTTGGGGTGATATTGATGTGTTGTATAAATATAGAAAGCGATCCTTTTTTTAATCTCATCCTAGATGAACATGTCATTCATATACCATACTATTGACTTTTTAATTGTTTCCTTTTTCTTGCAATGTTCTTTTTGACTGAGATTCTTCCTTATTGGTGTGCCCTAATATGATGATCGACATATGTAACAAGATTCATGCTTTTATACTCCATGCAGTTTGAGAAATTTACTCATCAGATGAAAGATGGTTGGGGTCTGGCAACTGATGAAAATGTCTTGTTTGGAAGTGATGGGACTTCAACATTGTAGCTGATTAACCATCAAATTTTCAAAGGTTTGTTTGTATACAACAGTTGGTATCAATTCCATTTCTTACTCCTCCCCCAAAAAAGAAAGAAAAAGTGAGTTTGCTTTTTTTTTTTTTGCAATTTGTTTATTTGAGTGCCTGACATTGCTAATGCTGCATCAAATCTATAAGTGATTTTAAGCTTTCTTTGGCAATATATTATCAGGCCTTCAGTCTTTTACCCCTTTCATGAGCTTTTTAATTTTTATCCCCCCAAAATGTGATAGTAGATTTTTGTTCAGTTTTAACTCTCTTTTTGATAAATTTATATATGTTACAAAGAATTTGATTTGATTTCTTTAATGTAGTCATAGGAAAACATATTGTCACATATAATGGTCATGAAGTAAACAACCTTAATGAACTGGAGTATATAAATGCAGAAGTTTGGGCAAATGTTTGGCAGGTATGTCCTTGCATCATCAATTGTAAAATTGTTTTTCATGGTGTTCCGGTTTTTTTTTTTTTTTTTTTTTTTTTTTTTTTTTTTTTTTTTTTTAAGTTGTGGGCCATGATTTGCATATCTAAGTGGCATTGGCTTAGGGATTCCTTGGTGGGATATTTGACCTCTTTTTGGAAAGTTAGCAGTAGAGCATGAAATTTGTAAACCTTCAACCTATGGAAAAATCTACTTGCTTAAAAAATATCTTTTTTTACATGGCATGAGTGGAGAGTTTGTATATATGGTTTTATGTCTTGCATTTTTACTGATACAACAGTAAATTACAAGCTTCCCCAGAAAAGTTCACTGAATTGCACTCTTTTGATTAGTGTTTGTGCTAAGCTAAGCTACAATACCAACTATGCCATGTGAAAGCCCTTGCTATTGCCTCCTATATTTGGAACATGAGATGCTCTTGGCACAGGACAACCTGAATTTTGCAACAATAAATTTAAAAGATAGGAAAATAAACGACAGGAACCTAGAAGTCAGCACCAAGCGAGGAAAAAACTGTTAGGAGTTAGCACCTAGGGTTGGCTAGAATCAGTACCAGACCAAAGAAACCAATAGAAATTTTGATTCATCAAATCATCTCTATAAATCATCTCCAAAAGGAGTACAGTTGTTTGCTTATATTGGAAAAACTATACCCTAGGTGTAAGAAACCCTACTTATTGAATGACAAAAATACCCTAAACTTTAAATAAAAATTCTAATTAACCTAATTAAATACTAGGGCCTATAATAAAAACACAATTAATGTTCAAACAAAAACGAAACTAAATTTGTCTCTTTTGCTTCCCAAATCAGCTCCTCCCTTTCGAAAGTATCTTTGACCATTTAAATCCTGCTTCCTGGGATAGACCAAGATGCAACTTCTCATTGCAGTATGTTGTTATGGATATCCTCTGTAGGACCAGGGTTTTCCAACAAGTGGACTTCTTTGAAGCTTCAGCTTCTTAGCTATTGCTACCTTCATGATCTACAATTTACATGATACTGTTGTTTGTTGGATAAACATTATTTCATGGGTTGAGAAGTTTTCTGTTTTCTTGGATTACTTTATGACTCAAAATTTTCGTTCTGTAGACTGACTGCATTGCTAGAATCTCACCTAAGGATGGTACTTTACTTGGATGGGTTCTTCTTCAAAATTTAAGGTTTTCCTTTGCATTTCCTATTATTTTGATGAATTAGCTGATGTTTACACTTACAATTAGATAAATTAAGTTCTATTTTATGTTCTTGAAAGTTGCACTCAGTTGTCCTCTTTCTATCCTTTTCTTTTCTTACAGGGAAAATTTGGTACAAGCTGGGAATAATGTAAGTATTTGAACAAAATATAAAATACTCTATCTTTGTTAAAAAAATTACATTGCCTATTATAGTGCACCTTGTGAATTGTAATACCATGTAGGCCTTATTTGGTTCCCTGAAAGAGAGGAAAAGACTCCTTAAAAATGGCTTTCCTTTTAGGCATCTACTTTTACTTCTTCTTAATCTTTCTTAGAATTAAATGCTTTTTTTTAAAAAAAAAAATTCTTTAAGTTGCCTCTATATTTTTTGGTCAGAATTTGTCTAATTAATTTTTCTTTGGAAATCTCATGTCCTTCTAGGGTATTGATGTTTTAAATGGCATAGCCTGGGACAGTGCTACAAAGCGCATCTTTGGTAAGCTCCAATGTTTGATATGATTGCTCTAAAATCAGCATTATCATCATCTTGCATGTGGCCTGTGAATTGTTTGGGATATTTGATGTTCCATGACCAGTTGAGTTAGGGAGCTTATCTGCCAAAAACAGAAAAAATAAAAGTTAGTGAGCTAAAACTCGGGTTCACTAGTTTTATGGTATAATTATTCCCCACGTTTACCAAGATTTGCACATTCCTAAATATTTAAAGTTTCAAACTGGCTACCTGGAGGCAGATAGCTGACTGTATAGGAAGGGTGATAAAAGAGGGTTTTGGAATATATTGCATTCTTTTGTTGTTTAGTTTTTGTATGTTATTAATTGATGCTGCCTGCAAATTTTTATTCTTTAATTTCTCTCGTTGAAAGCTCATTACCATCTACCTGCTTTTCTGTCATTGCAATCTCTTAATGTTTATATTAACTCAAGCATTTTTTTTAAAGGAATAATGTTGCATCTAATAAGACTTGTTTTCGAGAATATCTGCTGATCATGGCTTATTCAAATTGTATCTGATTTTCCCCCCAAAACAGTGACAGGAAAACATTGGCCAAATCTTTATGAGATCAAGCTGCATCAAGTAAACAAAACAGTTAAAAGTGGAATTATTGAGCAGCTTTGCTTGCGGGAGCTAGCCGTTTTTACAAAGCCATAGACAAAAAAATAAAAATAATAATCATGAAGTACTCGACATTTGGAAGCATTCCTCAAATTTTGGACCGTCAATGCACAGGAAAAACCTTTTGCTCGGAGAATAAAAGTTACAAGCAAGAAAGAGCAGTCATTTAGGGGAGGGATATTGTTAGGATCAAATTATAGTGGGAAAGATGGAGGCATAAAGGTAAATTTGAAAGAATTCTTTGGACGATGGCACACAAGTTACTGAGAAAGAATTCCAATAATAAAAAAGAAGTAAAAAGTCTTTATTGGTTGTTGAAAAAAGATGATTCCCTCCTTAACTATCATTTATCCAGTAAGGCAGTAACCATGTTTGCATATTTGGCAAACAAAACTCAGTGAGGGATGGTGGATACAGTTGCACCATTTAAAATTTTAAATAATATGACAACTTGTACATTGTTAGAAGCAGAAAATAAAATCTAAACCATAAAATGGATGAAATAAACAGGATTTGAAATAGAGAGGATCATGTTGATCTTTACATAAGCACCGTGGCCATTTATATGTGTGTCACATTAGAAGATGTGATTCATTCTGCTAATCTTGGATCCTCTTCTTTGTGTCTCTATACACTATATCTATTTAAAAATCAATCAGGAGAGTAGATCTATGTGATATCCCAAATTGGATTGGATTGGATTGTGCGAGTGTGTGTTATGTTGATGTGTGCTAAGTCTCATATCTGATATTTACTAGGTGGGTCTTAGGTTTTTAAGTGATTATGAGGTCTCTCAATTGTAACTAGACTAAGTTTTTTGGAGTAAAGCATTGATATGGCTAACTTTTTTTGGTACGTCTTACCATAAATTTAAGCACTTTTAAACTAGGCAGTGCTGCTATTTTTGGTCTTTTCTTGGTTGCTCGAAGCTTGTCAATTGTTATATGGTGAATTTAAGTCTTATTGGTAAGCTGCAGGGTGCCATAGATTAAATTACTGGGAACTTCATTATGTGTTGATATAACAGTCAAGATTTACGCGTTATACAAACCAAACATATAAAGGTTAAAGGTAACAACATGGTGCTTGATGCATGACTCTACAACGCCTGTTATTCGACATGCTAATATGTGGTGGTACAATAAGAATAGTCTCTCATATTCTCTATTACAGTACCTATTGTCATAGTAATTGTGATTGAGATTTGATACATTACCCACCGGGTGCAATGCCTACTTATACGTCTCACAAATTTTTTTACTTCCCCAACTTTTTAAGTTTTCTTAAATTTTTGTATTCAAACTTCAAAGTCTAAGATTGAAAGTGCTTTCTTAATTCTCAATCTCAGTCATTGAGAAGTAATGCACTCGGTGCAATACCCCAAATCTCGCAAATCTCAATCTTATTGTACATATGTTGCAACAATGGCAGCTCTTGACACTTCTAACAGTCTCCCTCACTTGTAATAGTTCTAATAGTCTCCCTTCTTGTAATAGTCCCCTCAAGATGCTGTGAATGTTTATCAAAAATTAATCATGTTGAGAATTGTTGAGAAGAGAGGGATGGGCAAAGAGCAATTGCAATTATGTACAACAGGATACAATTACTACGAGGACAGGTTATGTACTACCACAGGGCCATTCTTAAAGACAAGGCATCAAAGGCCACAAGGTCAACGATGGCACTTGCAACCTTCAAATTTGCACAAACGTGCGGATGTTGTAAGTAAAATGCTGTGACAATCTCTTTGAATCTTTTTTATATCTTAAAAATGTTGTTTGGTTTAAAATCAAAGTGATAAAATTAGTTTTTACACCCCTGGAATCAGAATATAACTCTGGCTACTGGCCATGGGAGGAGGAGGGTGGGGACGGGTGGTATGTTCATGCAGCAAAATCTTCCCCCTTTATTATAAAGGAAATGTTGGGATTTAGGGTCCGTTTGATTAGAGGGTGGAAAAGTGAGAGGATAGAAAATTAGAAGGTGATAGAAAAGTTGGAGGGTAGAAGAGATTTTAATTTTCTTTCATGGTGTTTGGTTGGGAATATGAAAAAATGGAGGGATGAAAAACTTTTATGTTTAGTTGAAAGGAATTTGTATAAATTTACTATCGTGTCCCAATTAGATAAAACAAAAAATAATACGTTAAATTTCTATTAAAAAATTGTGTATGAATGAACACTTCATTTTAAATAAATAATATTCAGTAATAAATAAAAAATAAATAAATAAAGAGCACAAGAAGTTCAAAGAACCCGAAACTTTTTTCTCCAAAAAAAAAAAAAAAATTGTTGAGAAAAGAAAGGATGAACACCAAAAAAGAAAAGGAAAAACGAAAAGAATGATAATATCAAAAAATACAAAAAAAAAAAAAAGGATGTGCACATAAAAAAAGAAAAAAGAAATGATAAATTATGAAAAGACGAAATAGCAAAGAGGAAAAAAAAAAAAAAAAGATTTAATAAAAATTTGAACATTGGACAGGCAATTTCGTCCAAAAACCCAACTCCCCATTTTCCCTCATGTTTTTTCCCCAGGAAGATTAAGTTTTGGTGGGCTTGAAAAGAAAACTGTTGGACCGCACCATTTTCTCTACCCCTTTCCACTCCCAACCAAACACACATTTTTCCCATTCTCTCTCTCTCATTTTCTATTCCTTTAGTTCTCACTCCAACCAAATAGACCCTTAAAGATTTTCACATTGTAGCGTATCCTAGAAACTCTAGAGGATATTGATACATTCTTTTCAACAACTTTTCTTATTCAATGATTGGCAGTTAATTTCATTTTTCCTCATCTACCTTGTTCAACAATGCTTTTACTGTGGTTTAACTAGCAGCCCATTGTTTCCTTAGTGTTGGTGGGGTAATTATAGAATATTCAAGGACTATGATCAATGTGTACTCTCCCATATAATTGTATGTTTTACTAATTAAATTTATGAAGGGATCCACTAGTAATGTGAGAAGTGAGGGTACAACATTTATTATACTCTCACATAAATAACAGGTCTCACCTTGAGTTTAATTAGTGAGACCTACAGTTATGTAAGAGATTACACATTTATTATACTCCTAGAGTAATTTATAATTTTCTTGTGTTGGTGGCCTACTTCCTCCTCCCTCACTATGAAAGAACTTCACCCTCATAAAAAGGGCTTTCATGAGTATTTTGTGTGTGTGTGTGTGTGTGTGTGTGTGTACTTGTAAGGTTGAATTTAATCAACCATGTGTTGGCTTTATTCCATGACAAATTTGCTTGTAATATAGCACTTAGAAACCTTGTATTTAGGTGGAAATCATGTAAGGGTAGTATGTGAGAGAGTGTGAAGAAATGCTCAAAACAGTGCAGTGAAGCAGAGACTTGCGGCTAGGACTCGCAGGAGGCTCGCGGCTTGCAAGCCGCCAAAAGTTGCACACATGCAGAGCATGCAGGGGAGCTGAATAGTCATGCCAGCTGGAGCACTACAGGACAAAAATCCAGACTGGCCATTCAGCTATCTCGCGACTTGAACTCGCGACTTAGTCAAGTCGCGAGGTCAAGTTACCAGCTAACCCTGTTTTGGAAAAACTGACTCTTCGCATTTCATTCTTACACCAGTATAAATACCCCTCATTCCCACAAAATATGTGTGGCCATTTTCAAAGAGAAAAACCCTAAGAGAGGTTTCTTCAAAACACCCACCTTATTAGAGAGAGCTATTCATTCTTAGAGAGAAATCTTTTTAGTCTCTTCTCATTCTCTCTCTCATTGTCATACCTATTGAGAGGAGATTTCTATCCAAACACTACCTACACCCATTTAGAGTGTTGAGTGTTTTTGGAGCTTTGGGAAGCATTGGAAGATGCCAAGGATGGCGGATGCTATGGTATAGTAGCGGAATCCGGTAAGTTAGAAAAGAAAAAGGTTCGACGCAACCTCGTTGGAGCAAGAAGGTTGGAGGGCTTAGATACATCGGGTAGATTAGGCTTGGAGGGTCTATTGCTATTCATATATCCCAACTACATTTTCTAGTGGATTATTGACCGCTTGGAGGGCAGCGGAGAGATTTTACGCCGAGGGCTTCGGTTTCCTCTTCGATAACACATCGTGTGTTGTCCTTGTGTTTGCATCTCTCTTCCCTTTATCTTTGCCTTTTATTTTCTACTGTGGATGTGATTTATAATTGGCTTAGATTGATTTCCAATTCTGTTTATAGTTTATGTTCATTTTCCGCACACTAGTTGTTTGACATAAAACTTGAATTGGTCAATTTGTAAATTGGGGGTCTAAACGTTCAAGGGTGTTTATACACATATTTGAACTTTCAGTACTTTATGCTAATTAATAAATGTTTTTGATTGTCCCAATATTATATTGGTAGTTATTAAAGGGTAGTATAAAGTATATTGTATACGTGGTAGCAAAACAAGCCCAACACTTTTTTTTCCTATCGACAAGGGAGTCTAAAGCTCTCTTAATATCTAACTCTTTAAGCCCAATACCCTAATTAATGACCGTGATACAGTTGTATCTAGAGCCGACCCTAGGCCTAGGCCATGTCCTAGGGTCTCTAATGGATAAAGGCCCCCAAATGGGAAACTAAGCAATATTTTTATAAATGAGTTATACATTTTCCCTTCCACTTTTAGAATGCTCAAAAAATTGAATGATGTTAAAAATATTACAAATTTTATTAAATAGATCTTACAAAGTATTGTGTCAAGAATCAAAATAAGCAATTTCAAATACTCGTTTATTATCTTATAGTTATTGAAGTACTACCAATCATATTCTCTTCCATATCAGTTTGTAAGTTTTTTGTAGTAAAATTTATAATAGATTTAGTATTTTTTTTTAAAGATAATTACAATATGCTGCTAATCCTGTAGTTCGAACATTTTTTCCTCCTAAATCTCCAAACACTTTGTACATGAAAATGTGACAATTAAGTTACAAAACTCTTGACTAGTAGAGATGCATCTTAAAGTACCTATAAGAAGGTTATAGATAATTAATATGAAACAGAAATTGTTAATTAGGGAATTAGATACCTATAATAACTTCTTGAACTGTGAGTACATAAAAATGCTTTATTTTTTATGGGGAATATAGATGAAACACAATCAATAACTGGCATGTTAAAAAGAAAATTAATAGTGCCATCAATGAAATTCACTATTCAAAATTAAGAGGGTAGTCCATAGAAATAGACAACTCAAAGAGAAAATAATATGGCATACAATCATTTAATTACCTTTTTTTTTTTTTTTTTGGGATAATCCAAATCAATTTTTTTTTTTTTTTTTTTTTTTGATAATGATAATCCAAATCATTTAATTACCTAAGCTTTCCACTTCTTTATATGCATCACTACTAAAACAAGACAGCCATCTGTTCAAGCCAAACAAGGAATTAAAAGACCATCATCTCTTTTCTCTATTTTTCTAGCTATGGAGAGCAAAAAGACCAAGGGAAAACAAAAGATTGAGATGAGGAAAATAGACAAAGAAGTTGATCGTCTTGTTACTTTCTCAAAACGTAGGTCTGGACTGGTATCAACAAAAAAGCTAGTGAGTTGGTGACTCTATGTGGTGCTGAGGTTGGTGTGGTAGTTTTCTTACCAGTTGGAAAGTCCTTTTCATTTGGTCATCCCTCAGTTGAGTCTGTGGCCAACCGCTTCCTAAAACAAAACCCTCCACAAGCCCAAGAGGATAGTAGTACCCATCCTTTGGAGGCTCAATATTGGAGGGTGAGAATCAATGAGCTCAACCAACAATGCGATGAGCTTCTCAGGCAACTCGAGGCTGAGAAAGAGCGAGAAAATGCACTTCAGAAACTGAAAAAGGCAAGAGAAAATAGGGGTTGGTGGGAGGTTCCTTCTAAGGAGAGCTTAACTTTCAAGAGTTACAACAAATGAATGAATCATTGAAGGTGTTCCACAAAGTTCTGTGCGCTCGTATGAAGGAGAAGACTATAGCTGGGTTACCCTCTTCTTCTTCTACCTTTCTTGCTGATATTTCTGCCCAAGGAACCATCCCTTTTGCCCCTAACGCCAGTAGAACTAATCCTTCTAGCTTTCCCTCTGGCTATGGCTATGGACAAGGGCACTTTTGGACCTATGTTTGGATACTGTTTATTACTGAAAATTGAAAACTTTTTGCTGAAAACATTGTAGCAAAATAATTTTTAAAAGTATAAATAGTGCCGTGGAACCCAATTTTAAAGTTAGATTTATATTTTCCCGTACTTATGGGTCTTGTAAACAGTGCATAGGACCCAGCCAAAAAACGCAAACGCCAGACGCAACGCAAACGCGTTCCTATCCAAACTCACGCCTAGTTATAGTTTATTTTCATTATTTCAGGTTTTTTAAAATTGAAAAAATAAAATGAAAATGGAGCGAAAACTGAATATTTTTAATTCTCCTCTTTTTCGAATATGTAGTGTGGGATTTAAAGATCTTATGATTTTCTACAAATTATTAATTAACTTCTATATTTTCTTCATGTACCATAAACATTAACAATGTATATTTATGAATACTCTCTTGTTACACAGTACAGATCCAGCCACTTAATTATATTTTTAGTTGTCACTACCAGTTTTTATTTATTTATTTATCTGTCAACATGCTTATCAAGGAAAATAGGAACTCATGGAATCAAGGATATAAACTTGTATTATGTGTTTCAATTTGTGATGCACAAATTATAATTTGTTGAGTGTCTTTTGTCCATATCAAACTTTGGTTGCTTTATAAAAATTTTAATAAATATAAATAATGTCGTATTTCCTCTTTTCATATAAATAGTGAGTCCCACACTCCCACTAGTTAAATTTCATGGTGAGATATACTATTTAGATGAGAGTAGAGAGTATGACATTATTGCACTCCCGTATAATTTTTTCGATTAGTAGAACACTAAGAGTGGACTAGTGTTTACACTTTATTTTCCACCAATTGTAGTATAACAAATGCTTAAATTTTTTTTTTTTTCAATTTTAAACGTTAATTACTACTTTATAAGGAATAATACAGATATGTAGCAAACTATGGTTGATGAAACATAAAATGGAATACTAATGCCACATATTGTGAATGAGAGGTCTTACGAGACCTTCTTGAGATACCTTGTTGGTATTTGATGATGCACAAAAATCGTCAGTGAGTTGATTGTCCACACATGTGTCAATGGGTGCACCTGAAGAACAAAAGAGAAGAACCAATTAAAGGGCACCAGTGGGGTATCGACCAAAGACCCTCCGAAGGTTAAGTCAGAAGAGAGCTCCAACAATGCTAGAAAGTATGAGCTTTAGAGAAATTGTGCGTACCTTGTTTTCTAAGGGCCTTTGGGTTTTTATAGTAGTGTAGAACCGACCTCCGTTTCTTGTGTAGTAAGGCGTTTCCTTATGGAGAAGATCATCATTAATGGGCGGATATTATGAGATCCTCCTTATGTTAGGATTCTATTCGTATTGGGACTCTATAGGCTAGGGTTAATCGTGAGACGCAAGTTATTTCCATTTAGGATTCCTTGGAGATCACTAAAACCAGGTGGATGCCACGTGGCCTTTAGATCCGTCCACTATGTGTCCATGCATTTTGGATCCGTCCACTATCAGCCCATCGATCTAGCACCGTCAAGTTTATTTAAATGGATCTGTCATCCCTAATTTTACCCTCTTCAATATTGGAGAAAATGTCTTATTGAGATACCTTGTTGGTATTGGAGAAAATATCTTAAGAGTTGATCTCATAAAATACCTTCCATTGTTATTTGTGATAGCAGTGTTAGGTATTGTTTATTATTATTATTATCATTATTTTTGGATAGGATTGTTTATTAATATTAGCATTAAGACTTTTACCAATTTTGAGTCATTAATTAGTGTTCTAGATGTACTACTTTTTTTTGGTTATAGAAATAAAGCTAAATTTTTTTTAAAGATAGGTTCAGTAACTCTTATTACTTAATTTCATCACTATAGTAAATAATGAAACTTCTTTGATCACGTACTCTATGAAAAGAATGTGTGTGTGTGTGTGTGTGTGTGTGTGGGGGGGGGGGGGGGGGGGGGGAGGGTTTCTCATTCTTAACCCTAAATTCTTTAAACCCTAAACCTCAAACCCTAAATAGGGAAGGAGCTAGGATTTTGAGTGAGGGGGGCGAGATACACTCAAACCCAAATGCTTAAAAAATTTGTTATAGCCTAAAACTGCATATTGTAGCTCTAGATTAACCCAAAAACAACCATGTTTTTTTATCCAAGCTACTTATAAAAGAATATATGTTTGTGTGTGTTTTTTTAATCCTAAACTTCTTTGGAGAACTTCATCAAACACTCAAGCTACAATGATCCTATGCTAATTCTTTAAGATAAATTTCATAAATCATTTGAAATCCAGATAGAAACTCACAAAAAGAATCAAAATTTAATGAAAATTTGAATAAAGTGTACTTTTTTGTGAAAGTATGGAAGTATTGAACAAAAATGGAGCATGAAAATTCAAATCCAAACTTTATATATTTTATATTTTGCTTTTTCTCATTGCGCCGGGGGGACCATTGCCTCCCCTGGTCCAAGCATAGCTACGTCCCTGACCGTAAACCCTTAAATGCTACACCTGTCTGCCCTTATACCCACTAAATCTTATATAATGTTTTCACATATTTTAGTTTTCTAATAGTGGTTGATAATTTTTTACTAAAACTTTTGTATTTAGTATTCCACCATGATCCTTTCTCAAATTTTTTAATAAACTTATCAAGAAAAAAAAATTCTTATAGTTTTTGAGTGATTAAAATATGTTATTTGTGGAAAGCATATGTTAATTGATTAAAGTTGGGTTCAAGTTGTTATTAAACAATTATTAGAGTATGAAAAAGGTGTTGATGAGTTCCTACATATTACATTTACATGTCCAGGGACTAGGGTAGAGGGCACAATGAGATGTCCTTGCCTTAATTGTCACAATTTCTTTCATGTTACTCAAGATGATGTCAAAATGTTATTTTTTTTTTCTACTATATATATGTAATGGATTAGACGTATAACCATGAATACATAATGAAGAAATATTTTATGGCACATAATCTGAAAATGAAGAGGATGATGTTCATTTGTTGTAATGATTGCAAGATCTGATGCGGATTAAACATTGAAATGTTATTTAACATCCAAAGAGGTGAGCATTGGGGGATGCATTTTATGATGAAGATGATCAATTGAAAATACTCGAGATTTTGAGCAACCAAATGTTGAAGTTTAGAAGCTTTTATGATTGTTAAAGGATGATAAACAGAAATCATTTCCAAACTGTGAAGGTAATTATCATTTGTTACATTTTTTTTTTTAATAAAAAAAATTCTTATATAAAATTTGTAAATATCAATGCACTTGTATGGGCATTAGTTATAAGCCCAGTCCATCAACCTGCGCATGCTTCAGAATATAGGGCCCAATGTAAGGTCGGGGCCCATGTCAATTCGGGGGACCAGTGCCTGATCGAGGTCCAGTACCAGGTCAAAGTTTGTAAAGGACGGTAATGGTATTGCCTTGGGGAAATTGCCTGCCGAGCACCGTTTGGCGACGGGTGCAACTTTCAAGAGAGTCACATTTGTCATGAGAAGTGAGTCCCATCTAGTCAGGAATCCCAGAAGGACCCACCCACATGAAAAGCAACCCTCTCATCATGACAACCCCACTTAGGGAAGTCTATAAATAGGGGTCAAAGGTGTGAGAAAGGGGGTCGGCAATTTTGGGGGGAAGAGAGATCCACAAGAGAAAAGAGAGGAACCATTAAAAAGAGTAAACTTAGTACTACTTATCTTGTGTCTTCTCGGGAAGCACACGCACAGGGTCAAAGAATTCCAATTAGGCTTGAAACATCTTATCTTGGGCTGTTAGGTTGGGTTTTAGAGGTTTTCCCATTGTAGGGAATTTCATACCCCTCAAAACAAGTAAATTGGGAGTCAAATTCAAAAATTCATATAGTATTTTGGGCTTGGCACCACAATACTACTTATAGATAATTAATACATGAAAATCAATGCAATTACCTCATCAATACATAAGAATAAGGGTCTTTTTAATGAGTGCCTGGACAAGTTGAGAATTAATAAATGCTCAATTATGACACATTTTTCAAAGAAAAAAAATTGTTAATTACTCATTGGCTTACATGCACAAATTATTATCATTGTGTGTACTTTTTGGATATATGTGTACAGCTTAACTTTATTTCTTCAAAAATATATAAATATATGTGTACAACTTTTTTTCTTTTCCCATAAAAACTTTCTTTAAATGGATTGTTAACCAATGCCCTAAGGGCATTTGTTAGCATTTCTCATATATTATTTAATAAATTAAAAAAAAATGCATCTTAACTACTTTAGAGCATTCATTAACAAAAAGATAGACCATTATATCTAAAATTAACATCCAAAGAGGTGAGCATTGGGGGATACAATTTATGGTAGGGATGATCAATTGAATACTTAAGAACCTGAGCAACTGAATGTTGAATTTCAGTAGCTTTTATGATTGTTAATGGATGATAAGCAGAAGTCAAATCCAAAATTTGAGGATAATTAAGTTATTATGATTGTTAATGAATGATCATTTGTTAATTGTTACATTAGGAAAATTGTAATATTACAAATCAAATTTCTTTTTGATAAAAAAATATTCTTAATAACCATATAAGTACTATTTTGTAAATAATTAATGCACTTTTTATAGATAATTACTTGAAAATCAATGCACTTTTCTCATTAATACATAGCAATTAATTAATACATAGAAATAATGGTCTTTTTAATGAGCATATTTTTTTTTTTTTTGGAGTAAACAGTAATATTTATTAGAACATACACGAAAATAGTAATATTAGTGTTTTAAATTGGGTTTATAATACATTATTTAACCAGAGTACAATTACAAAAGGGCCTAACCTTTGTTGATGCTCATTTTGGAAGCCCAGTAGCAAGAAGAAGCCTAACAATATGGGCAGAGAAGAGTTAGTGGATAGAAAGAAAAATCATTAAGTCCAAATGGCAGGAACAATGGATCATAAGCCCATAAAGTAAATAAATGGGCCTAAATGAGCCCGGAGAGAGAAGTAGTAAACCCATGAGTATTATGTGATGTAGAAAAGTAAGAATGGGCCATATCAAGCCCGAAATAATGAAGTAAGAAAGTAAGAGGCTGATGGAAAGCCCATGAGTCCCAAGGATGAAGGATAAGGTAATTGGGCCAAGGAAGTCCAAAAGAGTTAGTAAAAACCCATGGGAATGTAGAATTAGAAAATAGGCCAAGGATGCCCAAGGAATGCAAATGAGCTAAGGATGTCCAAGAAGAAAGAAATGGGACAAAGGAGCCCACAAGCAATGTAATGGGTCAAGAAAGCCCAAAGTTGCATGAGTATAAATCCAATGACTATACTGAGTCATTGAGAGAAAAACAGGCAGTAGGCTCAAAAGAAGCCTAGCAAGCATGGGTCAAATAACACCACGGCAAGAATAGCAGAGTGGTATGACAAGAATGACAACAAGATTACAGAAGGAGCAAAGAATTGGCTAAAGAGGGGAAAACCCACAATTAAGTAAGGCCCAGCCCTCGAAAGGAGCAAGCCAATAAAGAATAGAAAATCAGAAGATCAATTCACGCCATAAGAGGTCAAGGATGAGCGACATAATGCATAAATGAGCCTCCAGACTGTGGCAAACGCATGAGCAGCAGACAGGCTTTTGATGTACACGGGAAGTGGAGCACGCGTAAGGCCCAAGCACTACCAACCTGTACCTAGCCAATGCAGGAGTGGTGGGTCATGGGTCAGAGGTAAGAGAGGGTATGGTCTGGCGGTGGGGAGAAGGGAAAACCTATTCTAGGGTTCCTGCTCAGATTCTTTAGGGGGTGATGTCCTATTGGAATGACATACTATCCAAAAGAAAGAAAGATGAGTTGGAATCACTAAGTGCATGCCATGAGGAATAGTAAGAGAGAAAACCTACGCTGTGGTGGATAAGAATGCCACAGTTAGCAAGCAAACAAAACAATCTTCTTTGTCTAATAATGGAGAGTGGCACAGCCAGCACAGGTATGTGGTGGTGGCTGGGCAGCTAACAAACCAGTGGGTGGTTGAGAAGAAAACCCTAAACCAGACAAAAGTAGTTAAAGGCTAAAATGGTAAAAATCAATCACGGTAGGCAGTATATAAAGGGTCCTTGCCGTGCACAATAACATCATCAAAACAGTAGCAACCACTAAGAGAGTAGCAACCACTAAGAGACAATCACAATACCACCATCACCATAACACTACACAAGTAAGCACTAAGAAAGAAAGGAAAGGAGTGAAGGGAAAGAACCAAGGTAACAAAATGGAGAAAAAAGAGAAAGAGGAGAAATAGAGAGTGTAGAATGGCAGGCATGCACCAATAGGCTAATCCCATCTCTCCCTCTAAAAGCCTACCCTTTATTGAGGATAAAGAACTTGTTTGGGCACAAGCCATTCAGGCCTGTTCCCTTAAAGTGGATAATTTTTATAGCCAGATCCTCCTGTGAAGTTACCCACGTTAAGGAAGTGGTTCCTTCCTTGGCCTTAGTCTGGTAATACAACTGAACACGACAAACTGATTTTTTCCTTCTTTGATTTTATCGCTTATTGCTATTGTTTCTTCTCTTGTCTTTACAATTTGCACCTATAATGTGTTTCTTGTTGCCATATCGTTCTTTTTCCCTATTTTAATTAAGGATCTCTTACTTGCTTTGCTTGACAATAACGTGTTTCTTTTATCATTGTTTTATTGCATTTATCTGTCATAACTCTTTTATAGCAACTTTCGCTTGTCATGGGCATGTTGACCAAAGTTTTGGCAAATGGGGCATAGTTTGTGCGCAAGCCGGACCAAGGTAAGTTGCAATTGGACCGATCCCAACTCTCTGATCTAGAACACTTGGGCCCAGTGTAGCAGGAGGCAGTCCAGCCCAAAATTACAAAAGGCCCACCACAACTTTTATAGTTGTAGATTGGGGTTGTAAACAGCGGATACTAGACACACACAACCAATGTATGTTAAGAATTAATAAATGCAAAATTATGAGCTATAATGCACATATATATTTTAAAAGACAGTTATTACTTATTAATGATTTATTGGCTTACATATACAAATTCATTGTCATTATGTGTGATTTTTTGGGTATATGAGTTGTATGACTTTATTTGTTAAAAATGTATAAAATATTATTTAATAAAGTATTAAATGCACCTTAATTGTTGTCCTCAAAGCACCATTAAGAAAAGCCTAGAAATAAATGAATTTTTTTTTTTTAAATTATCTTGATGAGGTGGTAGGCTAACATGAAAAGGCTTTTTATTCATTTTTTAAGGAAAGTGCCACTTAACAAAACAATAGACCATTATGGCTAAAATTAGCATTAAAAGGGTTGAGCATTAGGGGATACCTTTTATGGTTGAGATGAACCAATATATAAGATAGGTTCAAGTTGTATGCCTAACATAACTTAAAAATTACATTTTTTTTTTTTTTAAATTGTAGGTTTCTAAGAGATCTAACAGTTACAAAACACTATTCTCCATGGCATGAGTAAAGACTTATCGCTTTCCTCGACAACTTACTTAATTAATAGCTTCTAAAAATAAAATAAAATTAATAGCATTTTTTTTCTCTCTTTTACCACATAGGAAATGTTAATGAATGCCCTAAAGTTATTGGTTTAAAAACTATTTTTAGAAATATTTTATTAGAAAATGATAAAGCAAGTAATTTTTCTGTCAGTTTTTTATATTTCCCGTGAAAGTGGTAAAAACTTTCCTGATATGGTTTATTAATAATTGTCTTAAGAGCACCTTTTAACATGACCCCTTATCCCATTATGTTTATAGCCATAATCGTTTAGAGAGAGAATAACACATTTAATAGTGACAAGGTCCATATCATACTCCAATTGTATAACATATATAATATTGTTCCATACATATTCAATATCACATTCAGACAAGAAATAGCTAATCAAAACATCGGCATTCCAATCAAAACAATGCATGATAGAACCCACACAAAAAAAAAAAAAAAAAAAAAAAATGACACAATAAATCATTTCCTTTATTTTTCCATAAATTTTACAACATTGAAGCTTTAAAATTCTATAAAATCGTTTTCTATTAACCTGTCATCAGATATTCAGAGGACGTAAACTAGGATCTAATATGTCACATGTTATATTTCATTTAATATATATATATATATATATATATATTTATTTTATAAAAGGGTTAATTTTTTATTTTGAGGAAAAAGGGGTTAAAACTTAAAACTTAAAAATAAGAAAGAAGTTAAAACATAAAACCCAATAAATAAATAGAAAGGAGAGAGATATTAATATTTTGGGATAATTACAGTAAACCCACCTGAGGTTAGGCCCGAAAACACTATGCCTACCTGTGGTTCAAAACTTATCACTTTGCCCACCTGAGGTGCCTTCCGTTAGGACTCTGTTACCCACCTCTCCGTTTGCCGTTAGAAAAACACATTTTTAAAGAAAAACAAACATAACAAAGATCAAAAAGTTAAGACTTTTTATTCCTTAAGAACTTCTTTGCAAATAAAACACAGAAATAGCATTTGATCAATTCCTGATTAAAAGTGATATCATTGAGCATTTGTTTTTTTTTTTTTGTTTTTTTTTTTTTATAGATCTCTCCAACTTTTATTCAATCCAAACCAAACCCAAAAAAAAAATTCCAAATCCCAGAAAATTCAAACCAAACCAAACCCAAAAAAAAAAAAAAAAAAAAAAAAATTCCAAATCCCAGAAAACGTCGCGATCTCGCCGGCGCTTTGCGAGATCGCGATCGACGTCGCGATCTCGCGACGGCGCGATCTCGCCTTCGCGAGATCGCGATCGACGGCGCGATCTCGCGAAGCGTCGATCGCGATCTCGCCATCGACGCTTCGCGAGATCGCGATCGACGTCGCGATCTCGCGACGGCGCGATCGCGATCGCGATCGACGTCGCAATCTCGCCTTCGCGAGATCGCGCCGGCAAGATCGCGCCGTCGCGAGATCGCGACGTTAGGTGAGATCGCGCCGGCGAGTTGTGATTTTTTTGGATTTTCTGGGATTTGGCTTGTTTTCTGGGATTTGGATTTTTTTTTTTTTTTTTGGGTTTGGTTTGGTTTGAATTTTCTGGGATTTGGAATTTTTTTTTTTTTTTTGGGTTTGGTTTGGTTTGAATAAAAGTTGGAGAGATCTATAAAAAAAACAAAAATAAAAAAACAAATGCTCAATGATATCACTTTTAATCAGGAATTGATCAAATGCTATTCCTGTGTTTTATTTGCAAAAAAGTTCTTAAGGAATAAAAAGTCTTAACTTTTTGATCTTTGTTATGTTTGTTTTTCTTTAAAAATGTGTTTTTCTAACGGCAAACGGAGAGGTGGGTAACAGAGTCCTAACGGAAGGCACCTCAGGTGGGCAAAGTGATAAGTTTTGAACCACGGGTAGGCATAGTGTTTTCGGGCCTAACCTCAGGTGGGTTTACTGTAATTATCCCTAATATTTTTCATGGGCTTTTAAAAATCTTTCAGAGTGTATTAAACATTGAGCTCTGGCCCATTCATTATAGTGAATATATTGCACTAGTGGACCATTGACCTTATAAATCAAGCCCAAGTTATGCCGAAAGAAAAAAAAAATGGTCGAATTTATAAGTTCTCCACGTAGCTTCTAAAATTGCAGGCTTGTCCCTGATCAGTAGAGCCTAGCACTGCCAGCATCGAACACGATTATGGTAAGCTAGTTTCTTTATCTTTATTTCCTTCTTTGTCATTACGTGTGTATATATATATTTTTCCTTCAATTAACTCTCATTATGATGCAATTATTTTTGTAAGATATTATGTACACTGCATGTTTGATGAATGTTCCAAACGAAATTTTACAGCTAACGTGTTAAGGTGGGATTTGGGTTTTGATCCAAAAGGTTGTTTTATTATATATATAAAGGAGTCTGGGCTGGCTTATGATGGTGCACACATATATACAGAAGCTTGTCCATGGTACAAAGTGTTTAAAAACTAAGCAAAATGGAGCTGCTTATATGAATGTTATGCTATATCACTGTTCAGAAGTATCCCATCAAGAGCCTTTACATTGTGAATGGTATGAGAAGGAGTTTCCAAAGATAACAGAATTGAGCCACTTGTTGAGAAATGTGGATTGGCTTGATGGGAGGGTAGTTCATGTCAGGGACAATTCAATTGTCTTAGATGGTGAAATTGAACACAAAAGGCAAACTTTCAAGTCCCTGGCCAGGGTCTTTATTGGGTCTCCATCAATTCAGCAAAAGATTCAGAAAAATGCGATGGCCTTATCATTGGTGGCAAGTAACAACTGCACCCCATTTGTTCGTTTCAGTGAACCTAGCGAAAGAGAGCCTATGATTGTGAATTCACTCACTAAAGTGTGCAACTTCCTGAACATTTCTGCACAACAAAGGAAGGTGGTTCCGCACACAATATGCCCACAGGTCACGCAAATGAGGATATGGACAGGTACACTCGAGGAGATACTAAATGGATTGAAATCTGAGCTGGATTTGTTAAGTTGTCAATGCTCTAGCAAAGGGACCAAGATGGGTCAGCAGATTGTTTCTAGCTGTCTAAAGTTCCTGGTCAACACAGCTATTTCCTTTGACCATGATTCTGCTTGTTGGATGCGGCTTGCGCCTGCAAAAGTTGTTGGCTCCTCTGCTTCACATAAATGGGAAGATGTTCTTGAGATGTTCAATGATCTCATTGAGTGTTTGAAAAGTGAAAAGGAATTATGTCTTCTTGTGGGGAAGGTTGAGGTCATGAAAGGAGGACTGTCTCAAATCAAGGACATATTGATTGATAAAAGTATTGGACACAAAGAAGCTCGGCATCAAGAAAGCCTTGTGCAGAAGAAGCTCTCCTAGACATTGGGTCACTCGTCCAAGTGCTTGTTTACTCTTTTATTATATTACCTCCATGGGCATGCTAGAGATATTGAAGTGGATTTATGCGGTCGAATTTATAGCGTTGGTGATGAGGATAGGTTTTGCTTGTACATGGGAAAGATTTTGACTACAGAAGAGGATAAGATGGTTTGGAGTAAGGTAAGGCAATTGGACAGGGCTCTTCGGCTTTTCAAGTTTGTGTGGGAAACTGTGGGAATGAGAGGAGTTTTCAGCTGCAAGGCCATTTGTGGTGTGTTGGTGCTGAGGGCAGGATGCTTACCTATAGAGGAAATACATTCTTTGTACATGGGATCAGTGTTTGACAAAAAATTCCCTATACATATTAGTTCAGATGGTGAAAAGATATTTCATGGTGATTCATGGATCAGTGCACACTCTATGCAAGTCATTTCCAGATACTTATACTCAAACTATTATTCATATGTGAAATAAATTGATATGGAGTCATTCGTGTACTATTTAACTAAGGAAGAATTTCGCAATACACCCTACCTTCTTTCTCCTCTTCCATGCCAAATATTCTTAGAATGCTAATGAGTTCTAGTTCAAACGGCACATCTTCCCTTGTAAAAGTAAGATAGAGGCTAAGGTCTTATGCTTAACACTCACCAAGTGCGTATGTAATATCAAAAGAAAAAAAGTCAAATATTCTAACAAAAGAATTCACTTACTCTAATGATTTGAAAGCCTCCATGGAATATCAAGTAGGGAGGACAAAAAGGTTTACTAGTACTACTCTCTACTGCCACTTATATAACAGCAGTAAAGTACGCTTGAATGCATAATTTAAGATAATGCCATTAGACCACAACAAATTAAGAGAGAAAAACTATAGTCAATTTATCTTCCATAAACGACCTGAACTTTGCTAAGAAATGGTATTGGGTTTTCTCATATTTGAGGGTGATGGAGGTAAGTAATTTTAGAGGCTATTTGGCCAACCAAATTTGATAACTTAATTCTCAGTTTCCATAACTCATAACTCAAAAATGGTGGGACCCATAGCAAAAAGGTTGTTTGGCCAAACGATAACTCTGTTTCCATAATTCTGTTTCCATCACTCAATTCTTTGATTTTTGAGTTATGAGTTATGGAAACTGAAAACAACCAAAGGCTGTTTTCAGTTTCCATAACTCATAATTTAATGGCATTTTCGTAAATAAACACACATGGAGGGACCCACAGCTGCAACTTTTGACCACCTTTTGACTTTTCTTTTTTTTTTTTCACTTGTTCGATCTTCAGTTCTGGTTTTTTTTTTTTTTTTCCTCTTGTTCGATCTTCAGTTCTTTTTTTCTTTTTCTTTTTTTTTTCTTTTTTTTTTTTAGCTTCAGTGAGTTTGGGTACTGAAAACCAAAAAAAAAAAAAAAAAGGAGAAAAAGCTACATCGGCTGACAGGTATGGGCCCACAAATAGTGTGAAAAATATTGAGTGATGGAAATTGGATGATGATGCCAAACGGGTGTGAAAAATTGAGTGATGAGTGATGAGTTATGAGTTATGAGTGATGGAAATTAAGTGATGGAAATTGAGTGATGAAAAATGGTTGGCCAAACAGGCTCTTAGTCATTTATTTTCAGCTGTGGCGGAGCTGGTTTTGCAGCCCTTTGATGTTTCTCACTGATGTCAGCTTGTTATTGTTATGAACTGATAAAATAGAATGGTAGTTTAGTGGATTCGAGGTGAGGTGACTAGCCTCCTAAGAGGGAGAAAGACAATCCGAGGGTTAATTTTTTGTTTAATTCTCATTTGGTAGGTGGGGTTGTATATCTGTAGTTTACTTCTTAGTGGTGAGTCTAAAGGGTCCCCTGCCTTGGTGAAGTTCCATATCATGAAAAAAATGTATATATGTAATAAAAAATGAGATGACCTCATCACAATCTAATCTTAAAAAAATAGAAAGCAATTCCCATCTAAATTCAATTTGAAAATAAAAATACAATTTGAAATAATGCAAATTATAATCCACAACTATAATTATTTAAATTTCTAACTTCATCAATTTGAAATGATAAGCTCAGCGCCTCGTGAATTATAACAACATATTATATGTTGTTATGATATGATATTATTGTGCAGAGAAACAAAATGTTTGACAAAATCCATCCATTAAGCATGGTTGTTGAAATTCCTCACTCAAAAGCTTTATTTGCATTCTGAACTTGACAAGATTCTTTTGCTTGAAATTAGGTCACTGCGAAATGGAATATCAATCTTCAAAAGTCTCTCTTTCAGACGTTCAGTACCAGAAAATATAACAACAATATTCATTAAAAAAAAAACTTCAAGATTTATTGTCCTGTTTTGAAGCCCGAGTTCCTTTAAATTTCATCAAGAATTGAGAAACTGGCATTGTTCCATTAAACATACTAGAGGACAAAGTGGCATATTTTGGAATAGATCAATTTATGTGAACAAGTATATTTTTTCTCTCACTTTGATCATGGTGACGAGCGTTGACAAAAAAAGAAAGAAAGAAAGAAAGAAAGATTGTGCTAGGTAGGAATGTTAAGAGGTGATGGGATCTTAGGATGACAAGTTGCCTTCATCCTATCCTGCCTTGACCTACTGTACTCCAGGTTTGGAAAATTATTTGGGGTTACACTCTTCTTCGGTCTGGAATATGGTGCCAGCTTGTTTGATGTGGCTAATTTGGAAGGAACAAAATACTCGTACTTTTGAGGATGTTGATAACTCTGTTGATCTTTTGAAATCTTTGCTAGTTGGGACATTGTTTGGGTGATCTCGTATTTTGGGTTTTAGACAATGTATTTCCGTATTTGATTTCTTGCAATCTGTTTCTGTTTCTCTTTGATTTGTTTGTATTTTTTTCAAGTACAGTCTATTCATCATCGTGAACATAATGTACATTTTTATTAATGAAAATATCTATTACCTATCAAAAAAAAAAAAAAAAAAAGTCGTCAAGAACTCCAATTCCCAATCTTGGTCAAATGCATAAATCTGCCACACTTGCATCCTTATTTTGACTAAGTCTAAAGAACTCAAGGTAACAAACAAGAAGAGAAATCTGCCCACACCATCAGTCCTGCCAAAATTTCACCTATGTTCCATCACCAACCTCATAGTAAATGTGAGAAGACAAATATGGTCAACCCTGTCTAATAGTTCTCCATAGAGTAACACCATAGGGACTAAGGACTAAGTTAGTACACCACACCCCCCCCCCCCCCCCCCCCTCCCCCCCAAAAAAATTCACTACCATATTTCACCTTTATCACACTTCTCCAAAGAGCATCTCTATCAAAACTATACCCTCACAACCATTTTTCTAATAAGGCTTCATTAAAAACTCTTAATTTTCTAAAAACCAAACCTCATGAAGAAAGAGGAGTGCAAATAGTCTCCCATTTAACTAAATGTAGCTTAGTCTCTTCCCCCATACTACCCCATAAAAATTTCTAAAATATGTACTCTAGAGTAATTTTAATTTAGTAAAGAACTTATCATTCCAAAATATGTAAAGGATTTGTGCACAACTAATAATTTTTTCGCCTTGGCGTAATGGTAAGTTCCTTCCACCTAAAGTGATAGGTTGTAAGTTCGAATTCAAGAATCAACCTCTCCAAAAAAAATAATGGAAATAAGGTTGCTTGCCAATCACCTCTCCCATACCCCAACAAACTTCATGCATTAGTACGAATTTTTTAATAAAAAATGGATCAATTTAATTGTGCTTGCTTCTAGGCGCAAGTTTTCAACAGGTTTCAAAGAAAATAAGATGCTCTAGCAACAAATTTAAAGTGATCCAATCCATCATTGTACTGATCTATGTACGGCTCCAGACCCTCCAAAAAAAAACTATTCTTGCTGTTGCAACTTGCAAATGCATGATTTATAACGTATCTACTGTTGCAAATGTTCTTGTGAAAACCTTTGTAGTCTTCATTCCCATAAAGCACATGATTTTATATGAACACTAGATATTAGTAATTTTTCGTGCTTACAAAATGGAGGAAAATCCTCACCCCAAGTAAATTTAATCCAAATGTGTATTGGGATTGGGTAATTCTGCAAAGATTAAACGATCCACCTTGTTTTCCTACAGGCACCTTCTTAGAATTCCATGAAAGTACCGAGTGGACTTCTTGACATTGCAAAACAAAGAATAGTACAAGGAATTAATATTGTGAATGATGAAGCCAATGGCAAGACATCCATAGTTGAATAATCTGGATGCTTTGGTTAATATCCTTAGTTGTAGGGTGGGCAGTTTACCTATGAAATACTTGAGGATGCCACTTGGTACATCTTTTAAGACAACTTCTATTTGGAATCCCATTCCAGAGAAGATGAAGAAGAAATTATCGGGATAGAAATGCCTCTATTTATCCAAGGGTGATAGGCTCACTTTATTGAAAAGCACTCTTTCTAGTCTTCCTACTTATTTTTTATTGTTATTTACTATTCCTATAGCTATGGCTGCTAGGCTAGAAAGAATCCAAAGAAACTTTTTATGGGGATTGTTCGGAGGGAGTTTCAAATACCCTTTGGTGGGATGGGACAAGGTTTGCACATCTATTGAAATGGGAGTTTTGGGGATAAGAATTGTGGTGTACTTTAATCAAGCTTTATTAGGGAAGTGGTTATGGAGATACGGGCATGAAGTTACTCATCTTTGGCAGAGGGTTATATCCTCTAAATATGGGGAGGGTCAAGGGGGTTAGAGTACTGAAGTTTGTAGAAGGACTCATGGGTGTGGTTTGTGGCGTAGTATTAGTGAAAGGTGGGAGAGCTTTTCTAAGCATTTTTCCTTTATTATGGATGATGGTACCTAAATCCTTTTCTGGCATGATAGATGGTTTGGGGTTGATCCCTTTAAAATCCTCTACCTTGAGTTATATGTGATTTTGGCTGATAAGGAAGCTTGTATTTCTGATGTTTTATGTCATCAAGAAGGGGATGATGTTAGATTTTGGAACTTGAGATTTTATAGGGATTTTGAAGACTGGGAGCTTGCTGCTTCTTTTTCTCTTTGTGATTTTACTCAAACTCATCTTCCATGAGGAGTAGGCAATGATTCTTTATGTTGGGGTCTTAGTGGAAATGGTAAGTTTGATACCCATTGTGGACACAAGGAGTTTTGCTCGAAGTTGCTACCTAGTTTTTGCAATGGTCTAGGAACCATATATATAGCGTCCTTTTCGAGGAAGTACCTTTGATCTTACTACCAGAGTATGGGTTCGGAGTTTAGGTACGTTCTGGGAAGGTGTTAGGCACCCAAGATCGCCCAACCCTAAGGCTGGCCTCCCATCGTTGTGTCTTATGTCTTAACCTTATTAAAAACCAAATTCAACACTTGTATTCTACTACAATCATGGCATCTTGATCTCAAAACAAATATCTATCCATAAAGCAATAAAGAGCCAAACACATATGAGAAACTCTAGCAAGTGAAACCCTATCTTACATCTCAAGGCAAGGCAACAAACCAAACATGGCAGAAAAGCAAGTCATATCATGAATAAAAAATGAGGCATCAACTTCGTACACATATCAAGAGAGGATTAAACAAACAACATGCATGTACATGTGAATGCATGACTTACCTTGCTTACCTTGTAGCATCTCAGCACCTATGGCATTGTGCATGGACATGTGAATGAATGATCATGGTGTTTAAACGAGACATAAACATGAAACCCTAATCTAAGCACATTGAAGATAAGCAAGCATACATGACAAAGACTCCGGTATGTATAAACATAAGAAAATGGTTTAAACAAAGACAAAACATGTGAAACAAGTAAACCAAACAACTTAAGAAATCTGAATTAGGTTTCTAGGCAAGCACCTGTGCACGCAGCCAGAGGCCTACATATGCAAGATTTCACATGCATGCTTCTAACATGCATGCGTGGGACTTGTTCAAAACCCTAACCTAGAAACATGAGATGGAAAACTAAGCACAAAAGAAAACCCTAATTCTAACAACCTAGCATGCTTATAAACATCAAACAGGCATAAAACTAAACTACACAAGCATATAAAAAAATAAACTAAGCAAAGAAACGAAAATAAAACTGAAAGAAAAAGCATAAAATAAAAAGAAAGAGTTGAAGCTTGATACCTCAAAAACGAGTTCCCAAGCTTTGATTTTGACCGTTCCCATAAATAAAAAATATCACAAGTTATTAAACAAGCGATTAGCAATGTTGACCTAAAAGGATTAGGGCCAGAAAAGGTCCCAATCAAATTAAATTGACTTGAGGGTGTTTTGTGAAAAAGTCCCTTTTTATTCACTATTTTCTAGTGAATCTTAGGTTTTTCTCGTGGGATTTCTTTGTGTTTTGAAAATGTACCATGTAAGACTTTATATAGTGGAAACAATGGGGTTTGGAACAGCTCCCAAACGTTGTGGGATTCATTTCAAAACTCAGCCATTATTGCAAAAAACTTGCATTTTTCATGTTTTTGAAACCCTAGCTGTGTACACAGGAATGTGCCTATGTACGCATACTTTGGCCCATGTACGTAGGCCACTACCCACGTAAGTGGGCTAAGGGCCACTTTTGTCTTTTATTTCCAAAAAAAGAATTTTTCTCATTTAAAAGATTATATTTTCCATTTTAACACTCAAGTCAATTTGATATCTAATTGGGCTCTAGACTGGCCTTAGGCCTTAAAGTTCGAGCATCATTGGAGAACGGGGGCTCAAGTCGTAAGAGGTACAAAATGCGGTGTCTACAAATACCCCTTTTTTTGATTTATGAGCTTTGCTAACGAAATCAAAAGTATAAGAGACAAAACATTTTGTTTCGACGTACGGCTTAGGCCCAACCTACACACATGACACACATCACACATACATAGGGTGGGGTGCAACTCCGAAGAGTTGCGTGGGATTCATATGTCTGAAGTCTCACCTTTGTTGCTCAGGAAACAAGCAACGATAGGTTCACTATCCCAAAACCTGTTTTGCCACTTGCAAGCAAATGGCGAGTGACTCACTATCCTAATTAAAGTCACTAAAATAAATAAAAATCAAACAAGGGTGCTCTTATGAGCTAACCCAACAAACAACAAAAGGATATAGTCTCTGTGGTGTCCATCCAAGGCTCTTGCCTCAAACTTCTTCGGACGACTTGTTCCTCTTACCTTCTTCACTTTTTTCTCTACCTTTTCTGGTGAGGCTCTTGCCTCAGGTTGACCTTGGTCTCTTTCTCTATCACTATCTCTGCCCTTTTCTACCATGCCTGCATGTTCAACTCCCAGAGGATATGTGCACAAGCAATCTTGATCGTTGGATCCACTAGGAATGGTGAAAACTCGTTGAGGAGTAGATGTATATGGGGAGGAATCTTCTGCCTCTCATGACTTGCTTAGGGATGAGAAACTCATTGAGAGTAGTAGGAATGAACTCACTGAGGAGTAATGTAAATGTGTGATCCACTGGGGAAGAATCTTCTGCTTCCTTCATGGTTTGTTGAGGACTTTGAGGAAGAATCTTCTGCTTCCTCGCTGGGGATGTTTTTTAGGTGTATTGGACTCACTAGGGAAGAATCTTGTGCTTCCTCATTAGGGATTGTTTAAATGTGCTTGGGTCCATCAAGGAAGAATCTTTTGCCTCCTTCATGGGGATGATGCTTAATGCGCTTAAACCATTAAGGAAGAGTCTTCTGCGTCCTTATTGGGGATAGTGTTCTTGATTTCGTGTGATCTACTAGAAATGCTTTTGGGGTAATATTGAGATGTTTTCCCTTTTGTGAAAGAAGATTTTTTTTTTTTTTTTTTACTATTCATGACTAAACTACATGTAGTTTAGTGGTGAGGCCTAAACTACACGTAGTTTAGCCATCAGGTGTATTCTCGCCTTTTCATTTTTTCTCTCCAATGGTTACCAACTGTTTCTTTTTCTTCTTCATTCTCTTCATCTACCTCACCTCTTCACATTCTTCATAACTCTTCTTTCTTTCTTTTTCTTCTCTCTACAAAAACCTCCCTTTCCTCTCTCTTCCTCACACTTTCTAACTCTCTCATTTTCTCAAACTCCCTCATTCTCTCATTTTCTCTCTTCATCTTCTCCAATGGCACCCAAGGCCAAGAAGTCCTCCTGTGTCCTTTCTTCTGATGCATTCCACCTTAGCTGCTGGAGTGCGGCAATGAGGTTGATGGGGCCTCCACCATTGACATACTAGCCAGAGAATCACATCCCCATGGCTGAATCTATAAGTTTTCAAACTTTTTCTCATTTACAAGTTTCTTTCTGATCTTCCATTTCATGTGTTTTTGGCCATGTAAATGCTTGGGTTTTGTTATGGGATGGGTTTAGATGAAAACCTAACATCTTAGGAGGGGTAGGAACATGTTTAGGACTGATTTTGGATGATGTATACTTGAATTCATGCATGCGCAACTTTGTTCATGCATACGCAGATCTATTCTTAATGTTCTGCATATGTGGGAATGGGCCTGCATACACAGGTCCTGTCTACATACGTTGGCCTTGACTTGTGTAGGTTTTTAAATAAGCAAAAACCCATTTTTGGAAATAAAAGACCGAAGTGGCCCTCCAAGAATACCTGTTACAGTGCATATTATCCAAAGAGGAATCCTTCCAGTAGTATTAGCCATTTGTCCTGTGTACCTCCAAATTTCATCAAGTGGTCACTTCCTATGCACGAACAACGTAGCTGACCATGAAGCCTTACTTATCAAATTAGAACTAGCTACGGCAATGGGCATACGATCCATCCACGTTAACGTTAATAAGGGTGATTCTCAGCTAGTAGTGAGACAAGTCATCGCTGAGTATCAAGCAATAGAAGCAAAGCAGTAGCCATACCAAAAACAAAAAAAAAACCCTAGAATCTAAAGCGAGGGATAGGACAAATGAATAGGTTTAAGCCTTTATCCGCTTTAAGGGATGAATTTCAAATTTTTAAGACTTCATTTTTCTCCGGCAAGCAACTGGGGAAGCATTTATTCCCAAGCGATAGGGCTTGGAATTTAGATTGATGCCTTAGTGCACTCCGAGATAGAAAGATACCAATAATGGAAAAAGATATGCTCTTGAACTCCAATAGTAGGTTAATCAGTTACTATCGGTAGGGATAGGAGACAAAACTGCCATTGATGGGAAAGCAATAAGAACTTGAAAGCGATTCTGACACAAGATACGATGACAGTGAGGGAGTTTGATTAGAAATAGCCGAAGCATAACTACAAACTCACAAGATCTTTGCCAATAGATAGGAGCATTCGGTGGAATCGGTGAACTACACTTGCTTCTGGATAGATGTGTGGGATAGAGGGCTCGTGGTACCTACTGCCCACCCTTCCTCCTTTGCTTTAAGCTAAGCTAATAGCTTTAATTGTGGGATATCTAAAAAAGATGCTCTTGTTTGTGGCCCTCCTTCTCTTCAAGGTAGCTAGATTAGTTGAAAGGAATCCCAGTACCTTATACCAACCTACAGTTGAACCCTTACCCCAATACCTAATTGGACTTGTTCTATAGTAACAATCTCTCCTTGTAATGCACGGCTCCTAGTACATGACTAACCAATTACGCGGATCCCAGGATGCGACTTCAATCACCAACTAGAGAAGGTTGTTGGCTGCAAAGTTCTTCAGTTCATCCAGACGATGAAGATTGAGAAGCTCCTTGGTTATAAAACCCTACAGTGCACAAACACAGCAACTTCTACTTAAGAAAGATGAACTAGGGAAAATTTTGTCTCTAGACACAATTTGCTTAAACAAAATTTGCTCAACATTTGTGCAACTTATGTCACCTTTGACGGCCCTTAAAATTATCCTTTTATATGTCTAGGGTTGTGAGAAAAGAAAGCCCAAACATATAATCACGGATTAGAGTCAAAACAAATCTGAAACTCTGTTTTTCATAAATCTCGACAGATAGTTATCTGTCGAGCTACTATTGAACCACGGGGCTGGAACAGCTCTTAAAGCTTGATAGATGCTAGCTGTCGAGTTTTAATGACAGATACTTTCTCAGCTTGAATCTTGGACAGACTTGCATGACTTTAACACTTGGTCTTGAAACAAGGTTTCTTGAAGAAAAAAGTGCTGGGGAGCATGAAAAAACCAAGTTTGGGAAAACTAGCCCTGAATTGGGAGGGCTCGTACCATGTAACTGTCATGGCCGGAATTGGGGCTTACAACTTGGAAGATCTAGAAGAAAGGCCATTTCGTCAGCCATGGAATGTAAGCAACCTTAAGAAGTATTTCTATTAGCATCTAGACAATCGTGATGTACTTATCTGTTTATGTAAATTTGTTAAGGTTTGATTATTCATGTTCTACCTTAAATAAGCATATTGTCAGTCGGCCAAAAGATATGAGATGAGTTCCATATATAAAGAAAAATAATAATAAAATATCACTAAGGACCAAAGCCTAGCCTCGGCTTGACCTTTGTCACTGACTAGGTGGAAACCTAACTAAGACTGGAAGCCTAACCTCGGCTTGACCTTGGCCACCGACTAGACGAAAACCTAGCTAAGGATGGAAGCTTAGCCCCAGCCTGACCTTGGCCACTAACTAGATGAAAACCTAAGTTAAAAATAAAAATAAAAATAAAATAAAATAAAGCTGAAAGGGCCGTGTAAACATTCAAGGACCGAGCACCGTGTAAATGTTCAAGGGCCGAGCACCATGCTAACATCCTTCATTTTCTTTTTATCAACGATTAAGTGTCATATTTTCAGGGTAAAAAGCAAGTAAAAAAATTAAATGCACCAAACAGAAATTCAACCACATAAAATTAAATGACACATAAATAAATCAAGGAGTAAATTTTTCTATTAAATAAATCCAAGGAGTATAAAAAAGATAATAATGACAATAAAAATAAAAAATAAAATTTATAATCAACCCCACTTAGCTTAAGCATTGGGGCTCTGCTTGGTGACAAAAGGAGCAGGATTAGGGGTGGTTTCGGCGACTACCGACTCAACTGGAGCCATAAGGGGCTGAACGGTTCCTAGAGGGTGCAGATTGTCTCCGTCAATGACATCTGAATTGGAAGTATGAGCCTCAATCTCCTCCAGGAGTTCACAAAAACTAGGGATGTCTTCTTCCACCCAAACCTACCCTCCCTAAGGCTTCTTTTCAATCAGTGGGTCCTCAAGTAGGGGAACCTGGGACAGGTCGATGTACAGGAAGGTCAGAGGGAGGTTGAAGGATTAAGAACAACCTCTTATCCCTACAAGTACCCCACCCGCCGAGCCTCCCCTATAACCCTGTCGGTGGAGAGCTTAGTATCATCAGAGCTGAGGTTATAGTTGTCTTGCTTTGCCTACTCTAAACCCCTTTTTCACAGCTGCAAGCTCTTTGTCTTTGGTTGTGATAATGCTCAAGACTTAAACAAGTTTGATGTCGAACTCCTCAACCGTCCCTTGCAAAACCTCCACCTTTTAGTCTACAAAAGCTCGTGCCCTCTTGGCAGTGGCCAGCTTTTTCTTAGCTTGGATGACCTCTCGATTCTTCTCTTGAATGTGGTTTCCAAGACTTGTCATAAGGCCTTCTCGCCACCTACTTCTTCACTGGCCTTTTTCAGCCGATCTTCGAGCAAATGCACCCCCTGTGCAGCTTGCAATCCAAGAAAGAACATGCTAGTGCCAGGGCTATAAGACGCAAATATATATCGAGTTATTGAAATTTGGCCAAATAAAAACCCTTACCGCAATGGAGTGCCACTTAAGTGTGAGGGCAATGTTCTCATCTGCAACTTCCTTCCATAAGTGTACGTCCTCAGGCATCAGTCATGCCTTTCCAAGGTAATTACCACACACCTCCCCCCCCCCCCCCCTTTTCCCTTCCTTCACATCCGCACAAATGCTATGGTGAGAAAGGGCCCTTCACCCAGCGTGAAGGAAAGGTGATAGCTTGGAGGTGGGGGATTGGAGGACAAAGCCCCCTCTACCTTGACAGACGATGGGGGGTTGGCCAACCCTTGAGTAGGCACTCAACTAGGAGGCTAGTGAATTGACTACATCAAGCATAGTTAGAGGATCACGCTCTACAGCTGGAATGATGTTCTGACCCTCAGGGTTGTCAGTAACCCTTGGCCTTTTCTACCTACAGGCAGAAGCAACCCCTGCGAGCCGAGAGGGAGGTGTTTGTCCAGTAGGAACTTGGGCCTTAAGGAAGTAGTCCAACAACTGAATATCTCGGTGTTTGACCATTACATCAATGGCTTGTACTCCCTTTGGCTCGTTCACGGATATGCCAGGCTTCTGCTCGAAAAACTAGTTCCCCCAAACCGTCATTAAATGGCTCTAGGGATTTTACCCTTCTCTTGTGGGGACCTCTTTGCCGAGCTTCATTTTCCAAAATGTTTAATAGGAACCCGTTCAGCCTGACGTCAATGTGTGATAGCAGGGGATGCTTTGCTCAGAGTGCGTTTCTGTGGGCACAAGTGCCCACAACGTGGTGTCATCCCCGAGATGGGTAAGTATGCCTTGGCCTAATGTGGACCATGGTAGAGAAATGGAGTCGCCACCTAGATTAAGTCTAGGAATCATAAATATAGCGCCCTTTGTAAAATGGCTGATCTTTTACCAAAGCACATGTCTAGAGCTTAGGTATGGAGATAGGAAGGTATTAGGCACCCAACCCCATCCGACCCATAGGTCGGCTTCCACTCATTGTGTTCCAAGTCCTAATCTTATTAAAGGCAGGTTTAATACGTTATTCTAACTCACACACACTCTAGCAAGCATCTAAGGCATATAACATGGCATTAATTATCCCAAGCCTAATATTCATCTATCATAGCATTGAGCAAGCATATCTAAGGACAAAAGCATCATATGTCGAAATCAAACAAGCATGTTATGACATCCAAAAATCAAAGGCATGGCATTCAAATCAAGCATATTCATGTTATTTAATCAAAACAAACTTATATTCAAATCAATGCATCTTCATATGAATGCATGATTTACCTCACTGCATTACAGCACCTACGCATCAATGCATGTTCATATTTTATGCATATGCATGGCATTTAAACAATCTAAAAATCCTAATAAGTATCAAAGAGATAAAACAAACAAACTAAAACAAAACTGAGAAGAGAAGACTAAAGATATAGGAACTAGGTCAAAATAGAGGTTAAACATGTAAAGAAAACAAAAAGAAAACAAGCAGAAAAGGATTAGGGTTTCTAGACAGAGATATGCGTGTACATACATAGGGCATGCGTATGTAGCCCAATTGTATGCGTATGCATATCATGAGTATGCGTGTGCAAGCATGGAGCATGCGAATGCATACACACTTGGAACATAAAACTCAAAAAAATGCAAAACAAAAACTCAGAAAACAAGAATCTAACAACCTAACATGCTTAAAACACAAACACAAAGTAAACCTAAACTAAACAAACATATTACAAACATACAAGCATATAAACAAGCCGAGGAAAAATAGAAAAACTAAGAAAAGTGAAGAGCCAAAAATAGAACCTTTACCTCAACACAAGAGGTTGATTTTGATCATTCCCCTTAATCAACCTAGTCACAACCAATTCAAAAATGAGTTAGTGAACTTAGAACTCAAAGATCAAGACTAGAAAAGGTCTCAATCAAATAAACTTGACTTGAGGATGTTTTGTGAAAAACTCCCTTTTTAATTCACTATTTTCTAGTGAATCTTATGTGTTTTACCACCTGAATTCATCCTCCTTGAAAATGTACCTTTTATGGCTTTATATATTCGAAAAATAGCGGTTTTGGGCGGCTCCCAGATGATGTGGGATTCATTCCAAACCAAGTTTCAATGTAGAAAACCCTTCCTTTCATAGTTTCTAGAACCCTAGCATGCACACGTATGCACGTGTATGCGTATGCATGCATAAAGCTTGCACATGCAGATCTTGAGCATTCATGTGCATAAGTATGCCTAGGGTTTCCATGGCCTTTCTTTTCCAAAAATAGTTTATTTG
Source organism: Quercus engelmannii (assembly GCA_029955605.1). Classification (NCBI taxonomy): domain Eukaryota; kingdom Viridiplantae; phylum Streptophyta; class Magnoliopsida; order Fagales; family Fagaceae; genus Quercus; species Quercus engelmannii. The sequence continues at coordinate 61,702,901 of JARPSG010000006.1, read as the reverse complement.
GTCCAAAAATAAGTTATATTTTCCATAAACACTTTCCTCAAGTCAATTTTCATCTGATAAGGCCCTAAACCAATCTTGGGCTTTAGAATTCTTACATCATTGGGGAATGGGGGCCTAAGTCATAGGGGGTACAAAATGCGCTGTCTACAATCTTTTGGATCTTGAAACCCAATGTAAAAGGGGGTGCACTCGAGAATGAGATGTGAGGCTCGAAGCTACCCATCGATGTGGATGAACACCCCAAAATGGAGGATTCTGTTTAAATCCTGAACTTCAATGAGGCCAATGTTCAGCTTCATATGTTTGGAGTCTGCAGTGACAAAGCCGAGGAATAACAGTTAAGCAAAACACAATACAAAATATTACGAGTGTTAAAAAAAAGGGGGGGATGCAAATAAATGAATGGTTACCAACCTGCCCTTTAAGGAGAAGTCGGGCAAGTGAGTTCATCAGCAAGCCAGTTCCCACTCACCTTTATGAATTCCCCTTGGCAATTCTTATTAGAATCCAAGAGGCAAGATACCAACCTTATTCAGCTGTCCTGGACTTTAAGATAGTAGCCGTTCTTAAGACTTCCATAACAACTATAAAGGAAATTTATGTTGTGGTGGGTAAGAATTAGGTTGAAGAGCCTATTTAACTGGCTAACACAACAAACCACCCTATTAAAGTTGGGAAGACAGTAGTCAGGGTTGAGTCCATAAAATCTAAATGTTCCTAGTAACTAGGGGTCTAAATGGAACCTAACCCCACCCTCTAGGATGACCATTTGGGGAATAAAAATTACCCTCGACACTCTTTGGTCCTCTATATTTCCCTTTGGATAGTATTCAATGAATATGTCTCTAGAAATATGGTATTTGGCCTTAAAGGCCTCTACGGCAGTACTAGTGTTAACTAAATGCGCAAACCTCATTATAGGACTAAGGAAATGAAGGTTAGAAAACTTACAAGGAAGAAGGATATTCTTAGGAGGAAGAGTGTTCTCGGGAAGAAGAAGGCCTAGATCTTGAGATACTCTGGTTTGATGTTGAGAATGAGAAATGAAATGGAAGAAATGAATTAGAGAGCCCCTGGGACTATTTATTGGGGAGGTAATTAATGCTTTGGGCAGGTAAAATTACCGTCTACTCCTATCCTTCGATCCACATGCCTCGGTAACTAAATGGTCAGGCGATCCTGATCATTTGAACATGATAGCTGGCTCAACAGATGCAAGAAAGGCAGACTGTCAAATCCAGTGCATTTATTACCTGACGTTTGGCAAACTCAAGATGTGACAGTCACATCAAACATGATCTCCCACATGCCAAGGATATGAGCACAATCCCACTCTCATGACCTGGGAATGGGATCGAGAAAGGCTATTGTACAGACCGAGAATAGTAGGCCGATTCCCGAATTGTCAAGCCCACATCTATTGGAATAACCTCGGCCCAATTTAGACCCATATAGCCAAATTATGAGGAATTAGCCAAGTAGATAAGGAAGTCTCCAAGGTGTGCCAAGAACAAGAGGTAATGCCTTAGGGGAATCTGCCGCAAAGCATCAAGATCCGGCTTCTGGCACAAGTTTCTAGGAGGTTATGTCAACAACAGAAGGTTGGTCTCCCAGTGACAGATGATACTAATATGCAAGAATGTATTGACCCATTTGATAACATAATCAAATTAATTAGCCAAGTTAATTAATTAGATTCAATTACATACAATACATGTGGTAGCATAAATAAATCACCAAATAACTCAATGCAACAGAAAATAAATTTGACACGGGTGATTTGTTTACGAATGGGGAAAACCACCGAGGCAAAACCCCACCAGGTGAATTTAAAGTCACCACTCCCGAGAATCCACTATTATCAAAACAAGCGGTTACAAGTAAAAGGAATCCCAGTACCTAATACCAACCTATAATTGAACCCTTACCCCAATACATAATTGGACTTGTAATGTAGTGACAATCTCTCCTTCCAATGCACGGCTCCAAGTACGTGACTAACCAATCGATGCATGGATCCCAGTACATGACTAACACACCAACTTGAGAAAGATGTTGGCTGCAAAGTTCTTCAGTTCATCCACACGATGAAGATCAAGAAGCTCCTTGATTACAAAACCCTTAGTACAAAGACGCAGTAACTTCTACAAGAGAAAGATGAACTAGGGCAAATTGTCTTTGATCACAATTTGACTGAATAACCACTTTGCATCAAGTTGCATCACCTTAGACAACCCTTAATATAATCCTTATATATGTCTAGGGTTGTGAGAAAAGAAACTCTACACAAATAGCTTGGATATGCATGAAAAACTGATCTGGAAATCTAAATTTCGTAATTCTCAATAAATACAGCTTCTATCGAGAGCTGTCGAGAATTATATATTAAATCTCAAAAGATACATCTGTCGAGCTTTAATGAACAGCACTTCTTCACTTGATTCTTGAACAGATTTGCATGGCTTCAATACTAGACTTGAACTCTTGTTCCTTGAAGTATTAAACACATCTTAGATCTACCCAATTACAAGTAAAGTGTGTTTTGTCAAAGGATTAGCCAATTCTATATGACATATGTTCTTAACAAGTTTCACATATGTCCTAATAGATACGATACGGAGGGACCAATTGACATGCCAAATATTCCTCCATCATGACTACCCTATTGAAAGAATGGTATAAATAAGAGGGGAAGGATAAGGAGAAGGGGTTGGAAAATTTTGGGAGCGAGATACGAGAGAAGTAAGAAGAAACACATCTCAGGGAAAAGGAAATCCTATTCGGATTCCAAAAAAGGAGCTCGGCTATATGGTAGCCTTCACAACAGAGACAAAACCAAGGTAGTTCAGTGCCAAAGTGAAACTAGTATTCCACCAGTGACATCGACAACCACTTTTTGGACCTCTCATCGTGGGATAAGCGCAACCCAAAGTACAAGTAAATTGGGGGTTCAAGCCCAAAAGCCCAAGGTTATTGGGAACGGACCACCATAAATACCATGTGAAGTCAAGAAAGTTTTTATAAACTAGTAAGCTTATAAAAATAGTAATTAAATTATTTTCTTTTTTTTATTTTCATTATTTTTTTAGAAGAATAAGAGTGTTCCTCATGTTCTTTGGGGAAGAACATGTATGGTTGCCCATAACTTTACAACAAACACAAAAGATTTTCTTTTCTTTTCTTGCATTTTCTTAGCAACCAAACGTGCAAAAATACATACAAAATCCTTATCCTCCACCAAAACCTCCAGCAAATCAAACCCCATAAACCCAAAAAAAATCATCAAATCCACAAGAAAAAAAACAAACCCAGAAATTTAAAGCAAACCAACACCCATAGGGGAAAAAAACCCAGGTCAGAGAGACAGAGAGGGCTAAATGGTTCTTTTCCCCACTCTCTTAGCAACCAAACACAACAACAAGTAACAACATACCAAAAAAAAACTTCATCTCGTTCAATTTTGTAACCCAACACCAACCCAAATTCAACCGAAATATCTTAGCAAATCCTATCATTTTTGCGTTTAAGCAGATCTTGGGGGGGGGGGGGGGTTTATGTTTTTTATGTATCAAGAGTAGATCTGGGTTTTTGGGTTTGAAGCAGATCCTCATCCTCGTCATCCTCATCCTCGTCATCCTCATCAATCTAGTCACGGCAGCTTGTGGTCATGAGAGGCAGAGCTTGGGGTCTTTGGCCAAGGGTGGGTTCGTGGGAGATCAGAGAGACAAAGAGTAAGTGAACTCAATGGGCAAAGAGAGAGAGAGAGAGAGAATAAATTGATTTGGGTTGGTTTTGTGGGGTTTGGTTTTTTATTTAGTAGAGTATTAGGTTGGTTTTTATTTTCTTTTTATTTTCTTTTTTTTTTGTCTTAAAATTGGAAATTTTAATTTTTGTTTTGTTGTACTTGGTGACTAAGAAAGTCTAAGAAAATTGTTATAAATTTTTTTCTCAATCTTTAAAACTAAAAAAGTTTTTTTTTTATTTTTCCAATTTAAATTAAAATTGAGAAAAAAAAAATTGTTTTTTATTAATTTATATGCTGATGTGTCAATTTTTAAATGCTAAATGAATTTTTAAATATTATTTTAATAACCATGTCAGCATTTACTAGGCAAACAATACACTTTGTTTGCCATGTAAACAACTTCATGTTACTAAGATGATAGCAGGAACTAAAATGGACATGATTTTCATTTTTAGGGACTCAGGTAGACACGACTAAAAAGTAGGGATTAAAAGTGCATTTATGTCATTTTCTTTTTGTGTTAAAGTACAGCAGGGACTAAAATGGACATGATTTTCATTTTTAGGGATTCAGGTAAACGCGACTAAAAAGTAAATATCAAAACATAAATTGGTCAAAAGTATAAGGATTAAAAGTGCATTTATGTCATTTTCCTTTTGTGTTAAAGTATAGCATGGACTAAAATGGACATGATTTTCATTTTGAGGGATTCAAGTAGACGTGACTAAAAAGTAAAGATCATAACATATATCGGTCAAAAATATAGAGATTAAAAGTGCATTTATGTCAATTTTTTTTTTGTGTTAAAGTTTTCTTGTGCGCTTTTTTTTTTTTGTTGTCCTTTCCCTGAATAATTAAAAGGTAAAAAGGATGGATAATATGATTTTTAAACATGCCCTCGTGTTTCACATTTATTAAAGTGTTTTCTGTCGTGTTTACAATCCCTACGATAACATGAAAGATACTTTATTTAATATTATTGGAGAGTGGTCCCGAGGTTGATGCTTTCGAAAATGATAATTTTTGTAGGTGCAGGGTTTTTTTACTGTGGGCCAGCAATTCTCACCTAAGAGTTACGCCTACTAGCAATGGATCTCTCTCACAGTGACAACAGCTCCACCAAATTTGATTTCCATAAAGAGAATTTCTGACCACAGTCGGAAATGGACATTAGCTAGAAGCACTGGATAACAAATGCAATTTCCATCTACCCCAGGATGAATGGATGATCCCACTCTCTGTCTTCAAGTACCGAATTTCTCAGTTTCTGGCCACTTTGGTCGTTTCTTTCTTTCTTTTCCAACTTTTATTTAATGTTTCCCATGTATGTTTTGTGAATTCTGCTTTACAGTTAATCAATAAATTAGTGCTTATCGAGAGATGGAGGTAGATGCAGTCAAAGCCAAAGGATAGTAGATTGGTCGCCAACCACTAATTAAAGTTGGGATTGGATATTTCCGCATGAGCATGATTCTCATGGTTGTACAGTGGCGCCAAAATGGCCGAATACCACTGTTTGACAAATTAAGTATGGATTTATCACTGATTGTGAAATAATTAGGAATCCATCACCTTTTCTAAACTCAAGTTTGCCGTATAATTCGAGTTTCACAAACTCGAGTTTCTTAAAAAATAGCCATCAATTTTTTATGTAACTTGAGTTCCATGAAAAATTGCATGGCAAAACTTGAAGGTTATTTTAAAAAAAAAACTCGAGGTCCAAAAGGATAGTACATTCATATATATTTCCAAAACGGTTGTATATCCCTAAATATTTTATCAAACAGTGGTATTGACCAATCCAAACAGTGTGAATAGGAAAAAAACTGGATTGAGATTTGAGAGTTGCATGTGATGAAAATAAATAATAATATTAAAAAAAAAAAAAAGTAAAATGCAAGCCAAGCCATCCTATAATCAACTTTGCATGGCGTGGGCCAATCAATGTTCGGTTGATTGATTAAGATTTTATGGTCGAGTACAATAAAAAATAATTTTTTTATGCAAGCTTTTTCTATCTTCAAGATTTAATGGTAACTATTTCCATTCCTATCTTTTTCCTTTTATCATTTTACAAGATATTATCAAATTTAATCCGAAAAACATGATAAGATTAGCAATTAAGGGTCTGTTTGGATACAGTTGAAAACTGAAAACTGAAATTGAAAACTGAAAAATACTGTAGCAAAATAATTTTTAAATGTGTAAATAGTACCGTGGGACCCATTTTTAATATTTTTTTTCTGAATAAAGTGATTGCGGGTCCCATGAACAGTGTAAAAAAGTATATGCACAGTAAGAACAAGCAAAAAGGAAGGAAAGAACCTGCCAACCACATGGACCATTTTGCAATAATAACTCTTGATAAAGGTATTTTTGTAATAAGATCAGGATTCTTAAATGACAAAAGCACCATCAAGGAAAAACTATCATACCGATAAAAGGCCAATAGCCTCAAAAGAACTGTCCGCCCCAAAGGGAATGTTGTTTTCAAAAGAATCAGCCTTAGACCTCAACGTTTATGAAGTGAAGAATTTTGTAACCAACAACAATCATTCAAGTGGCTGGATTTAGTCACATACCTAGATTAGGAATGGCAACGGGTCGGGTTCGGGCCAGGTTTTTCCATACCCGAACCTGACCCGCGGGTTTGTCCCAGAAACCCAGACCCGGCCCGTTTATTAAACGGATTTTTTTCTTAACCCCGAACCCGCCTCGTCGGGCCCCGCAAGCCCTATCCCCTCATGCCCAGCCAAGCCCAAAATCAGAACCACAAAGTTCCATTTATGATTTTTCAGCCCAAAATCATAAACACAAACACAAATCCAAACACGATCACAAACATAAACACAGAAATCTCAAACACAAATGTTAGATCTATGATTTTCCCTTTCAAAATCACACACAAACACAAACTCACATTGAGACAAACTGAACCCAGAAAAAAAAATAATAAAATAAAAATTGGAGATCGAGGTGGACCGAGGCCGTGAGGCCATGGGCGAGGAAGATGAGAGGGGCAGAGAGCTATGTTTCAGTGTGAGACCGGCGACGACAAGGACGAAACGGAGTTGAGAGCTATGTCTAACAGCTTGTGCTTAACTAATTGTGGGCTTGTGGCCATGTGAGTGAGAGAGCTAAGAGATGAAGAGGGAGAGGCAGCCGTGTGAGACAGAGTGAGTGAGATTGTGAGCTGGAAATGAGAGGCGGACTGGTAAAGGTGTGCTGAAGAGATGAGAGGCGGAGGTGTGAGGCTGTGAGGTCTGAGGTGAAATGAAATGAGGGTGAAGAGAAACTTAAGGTTAGTTATAGCTATATATATAGGGGGTTTTCTGTAATTTCAAGGTACCGGGTTATATCCGAGTCAGGTTTCGAATTTTTTTTATAAAACCCAGACCCGCTTCAGGTTTTTTTTTAAAAAACCCATACCCGACCCTATTCCTAATCGGAGCGAGTAAAACCCGACCCATTAGGGTCGGGCTAGACCGGGTGCCCACGGGTCGGGCAAAAATTGCCATCCCTAACCCAAATCCATGTAAAGGAGTTTGTCACAGGCTAGAGATTTGTGCGTCAAAGGAAAGAAGGCTACTACAAGATTACGTCCAATTGGGTATTGGAGCGAAGGTTCAACTGTACATTGTATTTTGGGATAGGCTAGGGTAGTGGTAAGATTCCTCATCTTTGTAACCGCTTGATTATTGATCAGTGAATTCTTGAGAGTGGTGACCTTAAATTCACCTGGTGGGGTTTTTGCCTTGCAGAAGGTTTTCCCCATTTGTCAACAAATTACCGTGTCAATTTAATTTTCGCTGCATTTAGTTTATTTGGTGATTTGTTGGTATCTCCACGATTTGCATGTAATTTGACCTAATTAATCAATTTGGATAATTAAATTAATTAATCAGGGTCAAGCTATCTTAACCCAATAGATGAGGTTATAAAACCCAAAAGGAACAAAGATAAAAGAGTATGCACTCTAATCTCTACATACTAGCCATATTATTCTCTTTGATTGATCCTATTAAATGAATATTTTCACCTTTTTAACTTGATTATCGAAGAGCTTTTGGCTAACACCACACCAGCATTCTCTCCCTTTATCCATTCTCCAACTTTCTTTGCAATTTGATTGTCAAAAGAAACCCTTATTATTGTCCATTAGATAGAGCATAAAAGACAATTTTTTGCATCATCATTGACCATTTAGATCAAATATTTTTGCTGCTAATCATGATTAACAATGATGAGCGTAGCAAGTTTAGTCCAAAGAGTGTAAGTAGATATTTTCCTGTCAAAGAAACGAGATCTTTCTTATGTATTAAAATAATAAATAAATAAATATTAGGAAAAAAAAAAAAAAAAAGAGCAATAATCAACTCATACTTTTGTAAAGTTAGTGAAGCATATGCCAAATAATTCTAATATGATTATGATGTATTAATCAGTTGTAGAAGTGACATAATCAATGCCTGGCATCCATTATCTTCGTGGGGGCAAAGGGGTTGTGCTATAAAAAGTTTGTTTAACACACACAGGATCTTACTCTAGGAGGGAACATTAGTTAAAAACACTGAGACACGCAAGTTTGAGTTTTTTTTTTAAATAGTTCGAAGCTTGATTGAGATTCATCAAACCAACAATTCTCATCGTCTTTCATCCAAATCTGCAAAAAATAATTTAGTTGTAGACTTGTATATCTGCTTGGTTGGCTTCCATGTAGAATTCGTATGTGTCAGCTGTATTATCAATATGCAGAATATGGGAACAGAAATTCCTGAGAGCGAAAGGTTTGCTTACAGCAGTCCTCTAAACAAACCCAACTTCGGTGCTACCGAAAATATTAAAAGCAGCAACAGCAGTAAATCCCACGTTGTAGAAGAACCGTACGTTGAGATCACTATGGATCACGTTTGTGATAATTCTGTTGTTGTTCAAAGCGTTCAAACTGTTGCTGTCGTTGCTGATGTTGAAAAAGATCCCCAGTTGAGTACTTTACCTGCTAGAGATCTCGAGAAGAGTACCTCATTTGGTTCCTCAATAGTAAAAAGCGCTTCTGCACGTATCAAGAAGGTCTCTCAGGAACTGAAGCGATTCACTTCATTCTCAAAACAATCCACTCCTCCAACTCATTTTGATAGGAAGAAGTCCACAGCAGCTCATGCTTTAAAGGGCCTCAAGTTTATCAGCCAGAAAGATGGCGGTATTGGATGGTCTGCCGTTGAGAAGCAATTTGACAAGCTCACTGCTTCCACCAATGCCTCCCTTCCTCGTTCGCTATTTGGCAATTGCATAGGTGCTCGCCACAACCTCACAATCTCTTCTCTAATCTTTAATTCATGTTTCTTTTAACTAAAGAAATTAAGTCTAAGGCACTTGGAGCTTATAAGTTGTTCAAAGATATCGTTATATGTAATGGCAGGAATGGATGAGAAGTCAAAGGAGTTTGCTGGCATGCTGTTTGATGCGCTTGCTCGGAAGCATGGTATTAAGGGTGATTCCATCAATAAGTCCCAGCTGAAAGAGTTCTGGGACCAGATTTCTGATCAGAGCTTCGACTCCAGGCTTCGAACTTTCTTTGACATGTACCTATTCTTTTCTTTTTAGAATAACATTTGTACCTGAATATCTGCAAAAGAATTATTACTTTGTCTTCATCTACCAATAAACCATGAGCTAGCTTACCATTAAATGCAGGGTTGACAAAGATGCGGATGGCAGAATCACTGAAGAAGAAGTCAGAGAGGTATTACAGTGAATATATCTTTTAAAATTTATAAATATTTAATCTGAATCATGAAATTGATCCCTTCGAAGAGATGATCCTTTTTTAAGCTTTGTCCGGATAAAAATTTTCTAAATCAAATCAATATATTATATTTGCAGATTATCTGCCTAAGTGCTTCTGCCAACAAACTCACAAATATTCAGAAACAAGCAGAGGAATATGCAGCCTTGATCATGGAAGAGTTAGATCCAGAACATAAAAAATACATCATGGTACAAAATCCACACACACGATCTCATGATTAAAGTAGGAAACAATTTATTTTCTATTGTAGAATTATTATTTTAGAGGAATTTGGTCATCTGGCGATGACTGTTACTGGACTGACAGATGGACAACCTGGAAATGCTTCTGCTGCAAACACCAAGTCGGTCCATAGGACGTAGAGATAGCCAGAATCTGAGCCGGAGGTTGAGCCAAAAGCTCAAAGCCACACAGGAGAACAACCTGTTAAGGAGATGGTGTCAAAGAACAGAGTATTTCTTACAGGATAACCGGCAAAGAGTGTGGGTAATTGTATTGTGGATTGGGATTATGTCAGGCCTATTTGCATACAAGTATTTGCAGTATCGAAATAAAGCTGCATACGAGGTTATGGGCCATTGTGTATGCATGGCTAAAGGTGCAGCCGAGACACTTAAATTGAACATGGCTCTTATCTTGCTACCAGTCTGCAGAAACACAATAACCTGGCTTAGGAATAAGACCACACTAGGTGTCGTAATCCCTTTTGATGACAACCTCAATTTCCACCAGGTAATTTCCTACTTTTTTTTTTTTTTATCCTCACTAGGCACCAAAAATTGAAAAGAAAATTGACAGCATCTTTTTTCAGATGATAGCAGGGGGAATTGCAATTGGAGTTGGAATTCATTCAATTTTTCATATGGCTTGTGATTTCCCTCGCCTTATTCTTGCAAGCAGTGACAGGTATAAGCCGATGGAAACTTTCTTTGGGAAGCAACCTTTAAAGTACTGGAATTTTGTTAAGTCAGTGGAAGGAGTGACTGGAATTATAATGGTAGTGTTGATGGCAATATCCTTCACACTAGCTTGCCCTTGGTTAAGGAGAGGTAAGCCCAACCTTCCCAAATTTCTCAAGAATCTAACTGGCTTCAATGCTTTTTGGTATACCCACCACCTCTTCATCATTGTTTACGCCCTCCTAATTCTACATGGACTTCAGCTCTACCTGATCAAGGAATGGTACAAGAAGACGGTTAAGCATCTATCACCTCACACTTTCGACATTTTTTATTCACATTCGTTTGCTTTTTTGGTAATTATAACTCCTTATATTACATTTTCCTGCTCCACTATAATTGGCAGACCTGGATGTATTTGGCTGTTCCTCTTGCTCTTTATATATGTGAAAGATTGATCAGGGCATTCAGATCCAGTGTTGAGCCTGTTTCAATATTAAAGGTAAACAACTCAAGTTATCATTAATTTTTGTCATATGGGACGTGCGTATTTATTTAAAGTTTATGTTGGTATGTACATATAGAAGAATATCTCATTCTCTTTCACACTGAAGGTGGCTGTTTATCCCGGAAATGTGTTGTCACTTCACATGTCAAAGCCCCATGACTTCACGTACAAAAGTGGGCAATACATGTTTGTCAATTGTGGTGCTGTATCTCCATTTGAATGGTATGCCTCCCTTGAACCATTGTTACCAAATATGCCAAAAAGTGCCAAGAAAATTTTAACTTGCATGTCTATAAGACATCTTTATTACCATATCCAAAAATAAGATAGCACTGATCACCTTTTTAACTTAGGGCATGTTCTTTCCCTCTTCTTTCCTCGTCTAATTGCTTGCATTGCTTACTTTTGGGAACTTTTATGTCCACAGGCACCCATTTTCCCTCACCTCAGCACCTGGAGATAATTATCTTAGTGTTCATATTCGAGCTCTTGGTGATTGGACACATCACCTCATGGACAAGTTCTCAGAGGTGCGTTTTCATTAGGAAAATTGCCCATCTTTGGTTTTATTGGAAAATCATGCCTTACGAAGCAAAGGTCACTACTTTGAAGTTTGAACCCTTAGGCCAAAAACGCACTTAGGAAACTTTATTATTGTGATAGAATCATAGATGATAAGAATCTCATTAAATGCTCTATGTTTATATGCGAAATTATCATCTTCATTTGAGAAATTTCCACAATACCCCTACCACATCATTCAATGAGAGGTATCATTAGCAAATGCTGATCATTTAGCGAAAATATATTCTCTTTATGAAACTTTCTCTTTCGCTTAATTGTTTGTCTAACATTGCACATTCCTTTTGGTAAGATGGTAATAAGAAATACGATTTGTAGAAGGAACCCACGCTGAATTATGTGGGGAGGGAACTATTCCAAAGTAGGAGCCACCTTCCTGTAGCTAATCTCTGTGAAATTGGTTTTCTAGGTGTGTAAACCAAGTGATGAAAGTGGACTCCTCAAAGCTGACTTCTTGCAAGGAGATAGCAATCCAATTCCAAAGTAAGAAGAAAATAATTGCTCTTTCAAAAATTTTAATGAAATTATATCTTTTTAGGTAAGAGGTCAAAAAATTTATGTCAGGCGAGAGAATCAGATGATGAAACATAATAGATTGTATCCCAAGACAGTTACATGTATACAACAAATTATGTAAGAAGGGATCAAGAGGGTTAGTATCATACTATACATATCATGAATTACACATAACAGGCTTTAGCCTTTAGGTCTGCCCTGGGCTAAAGAAAGTGTGAGGTGTTTGGCATATAATGAAATCAAATTATTACGTCAAGTTTTAATATGTCAGAATAATGATTAAAAGATTAGATTCAACACTTTATAATAGCTTAAGCTTTTGAAATATACGATTAATTTTCATTTTACCACAAAAACTTGGTGACCCTTCTGCCCTCAAAAATTGTTGCTAGGCTTATAGTTAAAGCTGTAAAACGAAAATTGTTGATGAAACCCAATAATTGGTACACCAGATAGCCACTATGTATAAGGTATGCCAGAAAAAAAAGCTTTAGGTGATGTCTGTTACAGCAATTTTTCCACGACATAGATTAAAGCATAAAGCAAAGAGACGTCATTCTTGATTGATGATGTTGATACATATATCATATGTATGAGATAACTTATCATGTGGAAGGGCCAAAAACTAAATAAAGTGTGCAAATTATTTTCATCTAACATGGCAATAGCTTCTCTCTTCCTTGCTTGCTTGCTTGCAAAAAAAAAAATTCCTGATTTTTTTTTTTTTTTGATAGGAAAAAATTCCTGATTTTAATAATAATGTAACACCCAGCAAATTAAAATAAATACATAAAGGTAATGATTTCTTTAATGGGAATGACCAAAAGAGTGGTGTGTGATGAACAGTGTTCCAAGAGTGTTGATTGATGGTCCATATGGAGCTCCAGCACAAGACTACAAGCAATATGAGGTGGTGTTGCTAGTAGGGCTAGGAATTGGGGCAACCCCAATGATCAGTATTATGAAGGACATAGTGAACAACACCAGGGCCCTGGACGAGGAGGAGGAGAAAGCAGTAGGAGCAAGTAGAGTGGATGATTTTAAGACTGCGAGGGCATACTTTTACTGGGTGACAAAGGAGCAGGGATCGTTTGACTGGTTCAAAGAGGTGATGAACGAGATGGCGGAACTGGACAACAGTGGCGTGATTGAGCTTCATACTTATTGCACCAGCGTCTATGAAGAGGGTGATGCCCGTTCTGCTCTCATTGCCATGTTGCAGTCCCTCAATCATGCCAAGAATGGGGTCGATATCGTCTCTGGTACACGTGTCAAGTCTCACTTTGCCAGGCCCAAATGGCGCAATGTATACGAACGCATTGCCTCTAATCATAAACATTCCAGAGTAGGTGAGTAACAAGTGCCACACTATTTTCCTTTCATGCAGATGCTGTGCAGGGCTGCTTTGCTTTACTATATATATATGGTATGGTGTTGTTACATGCATTATGCATATTCCATTACTTTTTCTTTTTGTGCTAAAGTTTTCACAAGCACTTACTTTCTGTCATTTCCCTAAATTATTAAAGGGTGAAAAAGATGGATAATACGATTTTAATACATGCCCTCCGTGTCTCACATTTATTAAAGTGTTTTCTGTCGTGTTTCCGATCCATACGAAAACATGAAAGATACTTTATTTGGAGAGTGGTCCTGAGGTTGATGCTTTCGATCATGATCATGTGCTAATGATAATTGGTGTACCGTGTACGTGCAGGGGTCTTTTACTGTGGGCCAGCAGCGCTCACGAAAGAATTAAGCCAACTAGCAACCGATTTCTCTCACAGTGACAACAGCTCCACCAAATTTGATTTCCATAAAGAGAATTTCTGACCACAGTCGGAAATGGACGTTAGCTACAAGTACTGGATAACGATTGCCCTTTCCATCCCCACCAGGATGATCCCACTGTGTGTCTCATACTCATGTACCAAGTTTCTCAGTTTCTGGCCGCTTTGATCGTTTTTCTTCCTTTCTTTTCCAACTTTTATTTTATGTTTGCCATGTAGATTTTGGAGTCCGTTTGGATACTACTTATTTGCTGAAAACTGAAAATTTATTACTGAAAATATTGTACCAAAATAATTTTTAAATGTGTGAATAGTGCCGTGAGACCCAAAAATGCATGGATATGCGCATTTTTCAGTTCTTGGTAGTCCGTGAACAATACCCATGGGACCTACTAGCTAAACGCAAAACGCACGTATTGAGCAAAACGTCCAATCCAAACGCACGCTTGTTTTATGAATTCTGCTTTACAGTTAATCAATAAATTAGTGCTTATCGAGAGCCGGAAGTAGATGCAGTCAAAGCCAATGCAACACCCCCCCCCCCCCTGCGGCACCCCCCTTCCCCCCAACCTTTGGAAAAAAAAAATATACTAGCATGTATATTAACAAAAAGAATTTTTATTCTGGCTCTTAAATTTATATACTTGGCCTCTGCCCTCCCCAAAAAATTTACAAATTGAACCAAGAAATCCAACAAATAGAGTAACAAGAAAAATCTATAATAATAAAAAATGCACATATCCGGATAATAAGAAAAATCTTTGGACAAATCATAAATCTGGTCTAAGCAAAAACAATAACAACAAATCAATTACAAATCCTAGCAAAAAAATTACAAAAACCCAATAATCTTTACTCAATTTCTCCCTCTCAAATGACTCCACCCTCATAGCCATAAAGACAACTCCTATGCCACATATTGATCGCTCCATCCACACATTAGTTAGACCTTGAAAATATTAAGACGTGCTAACTGACTTACAAAACTATTGATTATAAAATCCTATTATTAAATTTTTTTCAAAAGAAAAAATACAAATAATAATTAATAAATTAATGCTAATAAAGCAACTTTGTCAACCTCTAGTATTGGTATTCCATTTCTTTTTTAAAAAAAATCTTTGAACAAAGAACTTCGCCCCCCTAAATTTGAATCTCGGTTCCGTCCCTCAGCCATAGGATGGTGGGTTGGTCGCCGCCACTAAACTTGGGATTGGAATAGTTCCCCATGCATGAGCATGATTCTCCCATGGTTGTGCAATGGTAAGGACCAATACAAACACTGTAAATAGGAGAAAAGTGAATTGAGATGTGAGAGAGTTGCCAGTGATGAAAATAAATACTAATAAAAAAGAAGTAAAATGCAAGTCAACCATCCTCCAACCAACTTTGCATGGCGTGGGCCAATCTATATATTTTAGGTTGATTGATTAAGATTATAGTCGAATACAATAATTTTGTATGCAAGCTTTTTCCATAAGTCTTCATTTCCATTCCTATCTTTTTCATCATTTTATCATCCAAAACGATATTATCAAATTTAATCCGAAGAAATTGATAAGACGAGCAATTAAATCTTTTTCCTATATGTATATATTTCTTAATATCAATCAATATCCTTGGCATGCGAAAACAATAGTAAGAACAAGCAAATAGGAAGGAAAGAACCTTCCAACCTCATGGACCATTTTGCAACAATAACTCCATTATGTATAAAAGCAGCAGCCTTCTTTTCATTTATGTTACCTTTTTAATCTCTGGAAATTTGATTTCATTAACTGGTTTTTAGTCGAGCCTTGGTTTGTAGTATCAATGCACTGCTACTACAACGAAATGCATTTTTAGTAACGGAAATTAGTGAGGAAATTATTTTCGTCACTACAAATACAAATTTAGTGACGAAATATAGATTTCATTGCTATTTGGCGCAAACTTAATTAATCTATAGTGACGAAATTTTTCGTTGTAAAAGTTGAAAATTTTTAGTGACAAAACATTTCATCACAGTAGGTGTTGCTATGAATAGTATTAGCGACGAAAATCATTTCGTCAGTAAAGGGAGCATTAGTGACGAAAACAATTGTCACTAATTGTGTGTTTGGGTCCGGCTGATGCGTTTGCGTTTGCGTTTTTCTGTATTTTTTTCACGCTTTTTGGGACAAATTTTACTGTTATGGCTATTGTTCATGCACTATTCATGAACAGTAATCGCAAAGTTTGACTTGTCAAACAATTTTCAGCTAATCAGTGCACACCGTACATTGTTCATGGACTCACAAATTTCACTTTTCAGCAACTTTTTCTTTAAAAATAGGTCCCACGGTACTATTCACACATTTAAAAATTATTTTGCTACAATGTTTTTTAGTTTTCAGTTTTCAGCTGTATCCAAATGAACCCTAAAAATAATGACAGAAAACAGGTTTTTCACTACAGAGTTTTGGCGATGAAATCAAAATTTGACACTAAAAGTATATTATACTGACGAAATTTATGTCATCGCTAAAAGTGTAACAAAAACGTGGGATCTTTTGCGACAGAAAATTAGGCAATAGCGACGAAAATTTTCATCGCTAAAGTTGGTACCATACCCTATCATTTTTTTCGTTTGCACCATTTACTCTCTCCCTCTCTCTTTGCGCCGTTTACTCTCTCCACTGTTCTCAATCGACCTCCATCGCCACCGTTGAGGAGCTCCATTGCCGCCATAAGGACGTCATTGATACAACATCAGTGAATGTACTCTATTGAAAGGTAATTAGATCCTTTGATGCATTCATCAATTGTATCTTTCCCATGTGGTATAAAATCACATACTCCAAATATTTTTTTTCCTTGTAGGTACCTTGGAAAATTGAAATGACATGTTTCCAATCGAGCTCAACCAGAAGGTTCGATTACAGAGACTTACATTCTTAAAGAATGTATTACCAATAGGTCTTTCTATATTGATGGGATCGAAACTATGCATAATTGAAGGAAAAGAAATGAAGATTTCGGTGAATCTAGAAAAGGATTGATTGTTTTTTCACAAATTGCCCGACCTATAGGTGGCAGGTGGAATGATGGCAACTTGTCTAATGCATTGCTTGATACTGCTTATTGGTACTTGTTGTACAATAGTCCTAAGCTAGAGCCTTATTTAAAGTATGTGATTTCATATGTATATATTATTTGATCAAGTTTTGAATATTATCTGCAATGCTTAGCTGAATATAAATCGCCTTATTTTTAACAGTGAACATAAAAGCACATTATATAATTCTACTGGAGAAGCCATAACTCAAATACAACGACAAAAGTTTGCTAAGTGGTTCAGAGAACATGTAAGACATTTGAAATTTAATCACACCCTAATAAAAATAAAACAATTAAATAGATTCATCATTGCTTATTACTAATTAATGTCACTTGTTGTATGTCATTATAGATGAATAGATTGAAAGTTAACGAGTCATCAAAAGCTACTAAATAGTTATGGTCATTAGCAAATGGTCCTAAGCCATATGTGAAGAAGTACACAGTTTGTATGGTCAATGGTGTAAAGTTACATACAAGGGACCTAAACAATTACCGTGTAACCCAAAACAGTGGTGTATGTACTAAAAGGGACCGTGAGGGAGAAATGCATGACTTCTATGACCATGTGTGCAAAATTTGGGAATCAAAGTATGTGTTACGCCATAAAATTGTTTTATTCCAGTGTGAATGGTACATTACTGGTACCAATGGTAGAAGGAGAATGATAAGAACCAATACACACTGCACAAGCACTGATACAAGTCAGAGGTATCAAAATGACCCTTTTATACTTCCTAGTCAAGCAAAACAAGTTTTTTACCTTCAATATACCAATTGGGTGAACCTTGGAAGATTGTGCAATGCATCCAACATAGGGGAGTGTTTGATGTCTAGGAAGTTAGGGGTGGAGAATCCAATGATAATACAGAAGATAGTGATGTATTCCAACAAGAAGTGATTGTTGATATTGTCCCTATCAATGTTGGAGACAATATTGAGTTTTGTATGGGTGATGTTGAAACTGAGGTTGTTCCTGAAGGTGGAACTTCAAGAGACGCTAATTAAAATGAAAAGCATGACATACCTGATGTTGATCTTGATATGGATTATAATATGTAAAGTTCATAACAATTGTCTTAAATGTTTTATGTTTTTCTAAGTAGCAATTGTTTTAAAGTTTTGTGCTTATCTTGAACTTGATATGGATATTGATGTGATCACATTTGTTGTGTTGAGTTAGTAGCAATATTTTTCAAATTTTGCACTTGTGAATTACTTGATATGGATAATGGTGTGGACTATAATATGTAAAGTTAGTAGCAATTTCTTAAAGTTTTTGTATGTATCTTGAACTTGATATGAACATTGATGTGGTCATTTGTTGTGTTGAGTTAGTAACAATTGTGTTCAAATTTTGCACTTGTGAATTGCTTGATATGAATAATGGTGTGGACTATGATAAGTAAAGTTAGAAGCAATTTTTTAAAGTTTGTACGTATCTTAAACTTGATATGGATATTGATGTGATCATTTGTTGTGTTAAGTTAGTAGCAATTGTGTTCAAATTTTGCACTTATGAATTATTTGATATGGATAATGGTGTGGATTATGATGTATAAAGTTAGTAACAATTTTACTTTTCTTTCATGTCAATACATAGTTTCAAAAAATGCCCAAAAAGGCCAAATAAACTCATAATATACCAAAGTATGAGATGGTAAGATTGGATAGAATGAGGCAAAACCAAGAGAGAATTAATGCTTTAGGATTAAAGAACATCTCAACTTCTCTAAAGGATTCTGCTCAATCCAATTATGCAAAAGGGAAAAGAAACAGAGTTAGTGTTGTGGTAGATGATGGTGATTATGTACCACTATTGGTGATGATGACAATGATGATGAGTCATCTAATTCTTTAATCCATAAGGTACTATAAATGTGACGTATTGTTTGCTATAATAGATGTTATTGTTATTAGAATTACTATATTAGATAATAATTTTGTTGTTCCATTATTTGTAATGATTTTGTTGTTCCATTATATGTATGCTTGTTAGTTACAGATGGCACCAAAATGACATACACGCTTGCGAGGTGAGGTATCTATCACGGTGGTCCAATCTACAGGAACACCTCCTAAAACAAATCCTCCCGCCCAAAGTTCTTCTAATGCAAAGGCGCAGACTACCAAGACATTACCTAGCACGACTGGTAATTACATAGAATATACTTAATTACAACTGCACCCTGTCTTTACTATTGAGATTATACTTCACTTAATTTAGCTATAATGTACATGGAATGCATAATTTTTTAACATTGATAATGTCTAAATAGAATCTACTAGCAGAAATACCCGTGGAACAACATGTGGTATAGCAGTACAGGCACTTATTGAGAAAAGTGGTAAACTTCTAGTACGTATAGCTATAGAGTATGTTGTTCCTATTGGGAAGAATGCATGCAAGCTTGTCAATCAAATTGGCGTACAAGTGTGAAGTAATCTGTCCAGTTACAACATGAAAAATTGGAAAAGTGTTGAGATTATACTTCACTTAATTTAGCTATAATGTGCATGAAATTTATAATTTTTTTAACATTGATAATGTCTAAATAAGATCTACTAGCAAAAATACCTATGGAACAACACGTGGTATAGAAGTACAGGCACTTGTTGAGAACAGTGGTAAGCTACCAGTACGTATAGCTACAGAGTATGCTGCTCCTATTAGAAAGAATGCATGCAAGCTTGTCAATCAAATTGGCGTACAAGTGCAAAGTAATCTGTCCAGTTACAACGTGAAAAATTAGAAAAATGTTGATGCTACTACTAGAGATGTGGTGCTTCAAAATGTTGTAGTAAATTTACATTGATAACATCTAACTCGTCTTTGTTGTCACTAAGCATATTAAATTCAAATAATAATATTTTTATAATACATATACACTTCATTTCACAGGATCAGTTTGAGTTACAAGGAGATTCCAACTTGGTAATGAAAACATTAAATATAAAATGTGGAAGATTATTGAGTAGCAACTCCAAGAAGTTGCATCAGGCTTATAAAAAGCTCATAAAATCTCATGGTGCTAACTATGCAAGAAGTCACCCACCAAAGAATGCCACGCTTGAGCAGTAGACTAGACTCATTGATGGGAAATTGACCAATAAGGAATGGCTGGTAAATTATTTATGCTTATATTATTATTATCCAATATTTACTATATTTTATTGTCAAATGATTAGATTAATAATTAGATGAAGTAAATGTATATTGTAAGATTCATGATCTAGTAACAACCGCTCATCTAGTTCCTCAGTGGAATATATTCATCATCTAGAAAGTGAGATAATTGAGCTCAAAGAGGCAAGAGTTAGGGAGCAAGAGGCGCAAGCGAAGCAAGAAGAGGTTTAAAAGGAATATTCTTAACTTTTTGAGGAATAAAGGTTATGATGACACTCTTACCTATGGGGGTGATTCATCTTCAAGTTAAAACACTTATTGGTTAGTATTTTATTTTAGCAATTGACTTGCACTACACGATGTGACTACTTTTTTTAATGCATTATTTGAAACTAATTGTATTACATTACACTTGAAAATCTATATTTGCTTTCTATAACTTATACATTAGGAGTTGTGATTTTAATTCATTGGTGTGGCTACTCTTAATGCATTGTTAGAAATGTTTCTTATAACATAGTTAATGTTTTTACTTTATGATTTTAATGTAGTTGTTTTTATATTTGTGCAAATTTCTTATTGGTGGCTTCTAGAGCATTTACTTTTGGCATTACTTGAAGACATTTGAGGACATCTTCCATTGGTCCTAATTATATTATGCTACACTTTTTGTATTGTTATAAAACATCTTGTGTTATTGTATGTGTTGGAAACAATTATTGTATGGACGGATTGAATTGGAAACTTGTTTTTTTTTTTTTACTTGTGAATTGTATGGATCATTTTCTTATAAATGTGTTGTTGAAATCAATGTGTTATTCAAATGTAAGGTTTTAATAATGTAATGACAGGTTACAGGTTAATATCAAAGCTATGAAAAAAATAAAAATAAAAAATTAGTTTTAGTGAAGAATTTTTCTGTCACCAAATATAGCAACAAAAAATTGTTTTAATAACGAAATATTTCGTTGCTAAATGCAATAGAATTTTGTAGAAATAGTTTTAGTAACGAAAATTTTCGTCGCTATATGTGCCTGGATTTTCTTAAAAATAGTTTTTAGTGACAAACTTTTTCGTCACTACATGTACCCGAAAATAGTTTTAGTGGCGAAATTTTTTGTCACTAAATATGATTTAATAAACTAAAGTGTTTTTGGCGACGAAATATTTTCGTTGTTGAATAGTATTTTTAGCGAGAAAAACTTTAACGACGAAATGTTTTCATTGCTAAAAGTTTTTTTTTCTAAACTAATCAAACCTTTAGTGACGAAATTTTTCATTGCTAAAAAGTAGATTTCGTCACTAAAAGTCCTTGGTGACAAAAAACTGGACATTTAGTGATGAAAATTTTGGTCACTGAAAATACATTTTGTTGTAGTATGCGATTGGATAAGAGGCTTCTTCAATGGAACACAGGTATCCATCATCCCACTGCTAGTGTTAATGGGAGAAACTATTTTTGTTCTCAACTGACGCCCTATTACTACTTGAAGGCAATAGAACTGATTGATTCAACTTGGGTTTGCATATACAAACTGGAGAATATATCTTTAGAACTTCATTGACAAACAACTGCTCCCATTCTTCTGTAAAATGGGTGCCTGTTTTGTCCTCTTCCATCATATCCAACTTTGATGATTCCTCTTCCATGAGTTCAACATCTAGTCTTGAAGTTGTACCATCTCTTTTAAAGAATCTGTTGGAAATGGTACACCAAAATATGTCTCTTGATATTTCATAATAGTTTATGTCTTTTATTTTTCCATAACTGTTAGTGTCTTTTGTTTTTCTATAACTATTTATGTCTATCGCCATTCCATAACATTTGTGTCTTTGAGTCTTCCACATTCTAGAATTTTTTGTTATGAAACAAAGAGTCATGACATAATAACAACTCTTGTAACTTCAGCCTATAAAAGGGGATAGATATATGATGTGAAAGTGTGTGAGAGAAAAAGTTGTAGTGAGCTCTCAAGGCAGTAGCCTGATCTCTTTGTTTGTGAGTTTGACATACTCTAATAAAATTTTTATTCCCCTCTTTCTTGTGAGTACTTTGTTGAAATTTAAATCAAGGCTTTGTAAAACCAACAAAGTGGTATCAGTGCCAAGTTCTTAGAGCCTAGAGTCTTTGTCTACACCATTAGTGAAGATGTCTTCTAACATGGTACAACCACAAATTCCTAGATTGACAAAAGAAAATTATGAGAGCTGGCAGATTCAAATGAAAGCGTTGTTTGGATCACAAGAGCTATGGGAGCTTGTCATTGATGGGTATGTAGAACCCACAAGAGAGCAAGAAGCCACCTACAATGCAGAGCAAAAAAATTTGCTCAAG
Source organism: Quercus engelmannii (assembly GCA_029955605.1). Classification (NCBI taxonomy): domain Eukaryota; kingdom Viridiplantae; phylum Streptophyta; class Magnoliopsida; order Fagales; family Fagaceae; genus Quercus; species Quercus engelmannii. The sequence goes on along the minus strand of JARPSG010000006.1, from coordinate 61,680,512 downwards.
GATCAGAAGAAGAAAGACAAGAAGGCACTATTTCTACTCTATCAAGGAATGGATGAGTCAACTTTTGAGAAAATTGCCAAAGCAACATCGAGTAAAGAAGCATGGGAGATTCTTCGCATTTTTTTCAAGAGTGTTGATCATGTGAAAAGTGTTTGTTCGCAAAATCTTTGTGCCAAGTTTGAAGTTGCTCACATGAAAGATGGTGAGACTATTTCCGATTATTTTTCACTATTACTTGTAATTGTTAATCATTTGAAACGTAATGGAGAGAGTATTGAAGATGTTCATGTGGTGGAGAAAATATTAAGATCTCTTGCAAATAAATTTGAGCATGTCATGGTGGCTATTGAAGAGTCCAAAGATTTGGAGACTCTCTCAATTGAGGAATTAATGGGATCTTTTCAAGTGCATGAGCAGTGTATGGAAAAGAATTCTAACTCTATTGTCATTGCGCAAGCATTAGAGTCAAAATTGACTCTAAGAGAGGATAAGCCTAATGGTCCCATAGAGGATATACCAATAGTAGCGATGGCAAAGGTCATGGAAGAGAAACACTCAAAGGCAAATCTACTCATGGACATGGAGGTAATAGAAATGTCCAATGTTTCAATTGCAACAAATTTGGACATTATGTATCAGTCTACTGGTATAATAAATTTGAGGAGCACAATGAACAATGTAATCTTGTTGAGGCATCCAATGTTGAAAAAGAAGAATGTAAACTTCTTTTTGCACAAGAAGAGGCAAATAATTCACAAGAGTTATGGTATCTTGATTCTGGAGCCAGTAACCACATGAATGGAAAAAAAGAGCTCTTTATTGAGCTTGTTGAAGGTGTTCAAGGCGATATCTGTTTGGGAGAATCATCCAAATCTATATATTACTAAAAGCTGAAGCGTGGCATTTATTGCCGCTGAGCTCTTGTTGCGCCACCTCCTTGCCACCTCATTTGCCACATAATTATTATTTATTATTTATTCCTTTTTTTTATCCATATATATATATATATATATATATATATACATATATATATTATTGACTTTACATATTCATCTTTATTGGTTTTAACATCTATATATATTTCTATTTTATTTCCAATTTTCCTATAACTTTTTTTACATTCACTTATTTTTAAATATTTACACTTTCTTCAACCTTTTTTCTTCTCTTACCATTTCATCTCCCCACTACCATCTACTTTAATATTGCTATTCATCTTCCTTTATTTTTCTCTTCTTATCCCTTCCCTCTTACTATAAATTTGTCACTCTTTTCCATTCTTTGCATAGTTTTCTCTTACAAAAAGGTTCTCTCTCTCTCTCTCTCTCTCTCTCTCTCTCTCTCTCTCTCTCTCTCTCTCTCTCTCTCTCAATGTTTTAGAGGATTTTTAGTTTTTATTGCATCTCCGCTTTAGATTGATAAATTTTTGTGCTTTTAAGAACTCTAATATAGGTTGATACGATTTAGTTTTGTGTTTTAAGTTATTATTATTATTATTATTTTGCTCTTTGATTGTTAAATTTTATCCAATTACATTATAAAAAATTAAAGATAGTAGATAAAATTAAAATAGTATTCCATTACATAGCATAATTTGGATAATTTAGTATTTATTGTTATATCTTTTAATTTTTCTTATCTTTTTCTTCTCTTCTATTTTACTCAATATTGAAATTCAACCACATCCTCCTTATTATTAAATTATTTATATTTTCTCTCTCTTTTTGTTTTAAAAAATAAAAAATGTAATATTTTACTTAAATTCAAATAAAAGAAAATTGTGCTCATCAAATTGTAATCATTTTTTTTAACATTTACACTTTCTCCAACCTTTCTCCTTCATTTTACCTTTTCATCTTCCCAAACATTCTACCTTGATATCACTCTTCCTCTTTCCTTTTATCTTCCTTTATTTTGTTTCTTTTTATTATCATCCTCTTAGTATAAATTTGTCATTCACTCTTCCATTCTTTACATAATTTTCTCTCACAAAACACTAGTTATTTCCCACTCTTTCTCCCTCAATTTTTTGGTGGATTTTTACTTTTATTTTTTTCTCATATCATTTTATTTAACATTTAAATTCAGCCACATCCCTCCTATATATCATTAAATTATTTATATTTTCACTCCTTTTTTATTTTAGAAAATTTAAAATATAATATTTTGCCTAAATTAATTAAATAAAATTGTCCACATTAAGTGGAGCAATGCTAGGGAAATACTCATTTTCACACTCAATGCATCAAGGAAGAATGAAATATAAAATAAATCAACTTAGAAACACTAAATTAAAAATAAATAAATAAATAAATAATAATGCATATTTAATGTCATAGAATCATGATCATCAAATTTTGGGAAACGATAGGTTGCCAATGGAGAGAGAGAGAGAGAGAGAGAGAGAGAGGGTATTAAAAAAAAAAAAAAAAAACCAATACAAAGTAAGAAAGAGTAGATAAAGAAAAAAAAACAGTCAATTAGTAATCGTTGATTGGAAAACAAAGAGGTTGTAAGGAGAAATTAAAAAAAAAAAATAGAGATTACCATGTGGAGGACATTAAAAACTTTACAGTGTAGTAACATAAATCATTAAATTCACTTAAAAAATTAAATCAACAATCAAAAATTAAATACAATTATAGTACTAAATTTAAATTTAAAACTAATCAAACTCTAACTATGGAAACCATATTAATCATAACTAAAAAAGAGATGTTCTCTAATAGTAGTAGAAATTACATTAGAAATAAAGTTAGAAAATTTAAAAATCCATTTTTTGACATTTCATTTAACCTTTTTTACAATATATATATATATATATATATATATATATATGTATGTATAATTTTTATACACTATTACTTTTGAAAATTTAATGAACAATACTACCTCTCATTTATCATTTTTGTTATGCAAATCATCAGTTAGTAAATATATGATAATGGTAAAAAGCGTTAGAAATAAAATCACTAATATATATATATATATATATATATATATATATATATAATTAATTAGCCACTATCATCATGGAGTAGTAGTCTATAATTTTACGCATCCAAAAAAGTGGAATATATAGAGTTTTCTTTAAAGGTATGTGTAAAAATTCACTCTATATGTGTGTGTGTGTGTGTGTGTGTGTGTGTAAAGGTAAAAAAAGATATATTTAAGGTTTTTATTAACTTAAAAACTAATGAAAAACCAATGGTTAATAATCAAAATTATAGTATTAATAAAATATTTAATGAGACCATCCTAAAAAAATTAACACACGCAACGCGCAGGTATGCGACGAGTTGCTCATAAAAGGTAACGGAAAAATTATAATATGCCAAAGGAATGATGTTTTGCAATTTATCTCCAATGTGTACTATGTGCCCAACATGAAAAGCAATATTCTTAGTATTGGGTAACTCCTAGAAAAGAGGTATATTATACACATGGAGAAACTCTCTCCTGTTTTAAAGGATGCTGAAGGAAGTGATAGGCCAAAAACAAATTGACCCCTTGTGATGAATTAATTAATTAATTTAACCAAGTGAATTAATTAAGTTAATTAACATGCAAATGCGTGGTAGCACAAACAAATCACCAAATAACTAATTATGCAGCAGAAAATAAATAACACGGTGATTTCTTTACGAATGGGAAAAACCTAACAGCAAAAATCTCACCGAGTGATTTTCAAATCACCACTCTCGAAACTCCACTATTATCACAACAAGTGGTTACAAGTAAAGGAATCCAAAGTACATTACCAACCTACAGTTGAACCCTTACCCCAATACTCAATTGGACATGTTTTTTAGCGACAGTTCCTCCTTTCGATGCACGGCTCTCAAGTACGTGACTAACCAATTGCACGGATCCCAGTACGTGACTTCAATCACCAACTAAGAAGGTTGTTGGCTACAAAGTTCTTCAGTTCATCCACACAATAAAGATCAAGAAGATACTTGGTCATAAAACTCTACGGTGCATATACACAGCAACTTCTTCAAGAGAAAGAGATAAACTAGGGCAAGAACTTCATCTCCGGTCACAATTTGCTTAAACAGTGTTTGCTCAATGCTTGTGCAATTTATGAACTGTTTGACGGCCTTTAAAACAATCCTTTTATATGTGTAGGGTTAGGAAAAAAGAAGGCTCAAAGACACATCTACAGATCCCAAGAAAAACATATCAGAAATTCTGTTTTTGTAAACCTCGACAGATAGAAGCTGTCAAGCATCTATCGAGCTTTAGTAACTCTGCACTTTCAGCTTGTTTTCTTGGATAGACTTGAAGGTTTCAATACTTGATCTTCAAACATGGTTTCTTGAAGTATTTAAACACATCCTAAATTTACTCAAATACAAGTAAAGTGCGTTTTGTCAAAGGATAAGCCAATTACATAAAATAGTGACATATGTTCCTAACAAGTGAATCACATATGTCCTAACAATCTCCCCCTTTAGCAATCTGTGACAAAACCACAACAAACAAATGAACATATGAGAGAAGTTATAAATCATTCAACTCATACTCACTTGTTGAATACAATAAAATCTATCCTAACACAAACTCTTGAAAAACTTTGCAAGAAGAGAGTTTATGGCAAGTAGACTTTGACAACCTGTATTTCTGAAACACTTTAAACAAAACTCATCAAGGCATCTTTGTGTGAAACAGAAATAATAGATTGTATACAAGTAATAAGAAGCATGTACATAAAGAGAGAAAAAAGAAACAACATATGTAAGGATAGGTGAAAGAAACATATATCAACATATATAAAGATAAGTACAATGTATGTCAAAAAAAAAGGTCACAAGACCTAAAGTACAAGAACAATGTATCTATAAAAGAAAGAAAAGAAAATATACATAAAATCATCACTACATCCCTCATATCAACACTCCCCCAACCAAAATGTCCTATACTAACTCTCCTCCTAAATATGACTACTCTCATAACAAAACTACTCCCCCTTTCTGTCACGAGTGATAAAGGGTAAGAGTGTCAAGTAAACATCTTATCGGTAGAGCTAGCATCGCCATCATCATCATCCTCAGAAGTATCATCGTCATCACCATCACCATCGTCAGAATTAGAATCAACAGAAGGTAGTGAAGGAGTAGCCTTAGGAGAAAATCCGCCCATGGTCACCTGCCATTGAGCAATACAGCCAACACGAACGTTCACCTGATACAAATCCGTAGAAAGAGTATGAAGACAAGCATCCATGCACTGCAGCTGTGCCATGATGTCTTCTAGTGATGCATCGCTCGTAGAAGAGGTGGGAGCAGATATGGATCGAGCAAATCGAGATGGAGTTAAACAGGTGGAAGGTGCTGAATCCATCCGTCGCAACCTAAACTGAGCCTCACTACGTTTAACGGTAGCGTAATCTATGGCACACATGAAGGTGAAAGGATTGGACGCTGGAAAAATGGCGTAAGATCCTCACGATAATAGAAGGAAAGATGAGCTTATCACGAGACGCCGAATCTAGATGAATATCTATGATGGAAACAATAAAATGAGAAGGGAAATCAATCGTAAGATGCTCAAGAAGGGATAACAGAAATCGAGCACGAGGCTCGGTGATAGAGTTATAATGAGAGAAAGGATGGAGTACAAAGGTCATCATCATGTTCAAAAACCGCGGGCCTTTTGCAAAGGCCGAATAGTAAGTGAACTAGTGCTCACCCTAATCGGAAGGACACTCACAAAAAGCTGATTTGAGCTCATCCTTGGACACAGTCCGCAGACGCTCATAATTAGGATAGTTAGGAAACTCTACCCTAGGAACCCTAAGCACATCCGCAACAAGCTGTAGTGTGACAAGAATGCCCGTACCTCGAACGTAAGTAAAGAAAAGAGTTACTGAATGATCAATCCCGTGCATGTTAGAGTAAAACTCCTGGATAAGCATGAGAGGACATGTGATCGGGATGGCACATAATGACTCCCATTCCCGACTGTGAATGACAGTGGGAAAGTCAATGTCTGCGAAGTCCACTAGAATGACTTGGCGTACAGAATGAATGCCGCGTCTAGAAAAGCTCTCCGAGAATGCCTTATGGGCATCATCATCATGGAACCAAAGAGAGAGAGGAGTAGAATCAAAAGACGAAGAGGCACCGGAACAAAGAGGGTTCCGGGCCGAAGTGGACTTACGCTTAGGTGCCATAGACACAACTAACATAAACAGAATGAGAGGGGGAAGAAAGAAACAATCAGAAAAGCTCCAAAACAGTTCAAATATAACAAGTATATTGAAAAGTAGAGAACGTATGCATGGAAAATGCATGAACATGTGACATGCTAAAGAAATTGCATCATAAGCTTAGCCCAATCCAATCCTACTAGCACACAATCAATTACACACATCTAAAATGCATGATAATACTGTTATTATGCTAATGTGATGCAATGCATGAGATTTTAGGATCAAATCTTTAAAACCCATCCCAAAATTTCAGCAAAAACTCAACAATTTTGAAAAACCCCAAAATTTTTCAAAAATCTCAAATCCTAGGTTTCAAAACTTAAAATGCATGAAAATGAGAGATTAAAAGCTTACCAAGTGAAGAAAAACTTGAAAAAGCTTGAAGAAACCTTGAGGAAGAAGATTGGAGTGAGTGAGAGAGGTTTGGGAGATGAAAAGACAGAGGTATCGAGAGAGAAATCGACAAAAATGAGCTACGGATCGCACGAGGAGAATATATAGGCCATCAATAAATCTCAACAGATGAAGGTGTCGAGAGGTATCGAGAAATCTGTCAAGGTAGGTGTCGAGAAAAAAGGTTGTCGACAGATGCAGGTGTCGAGCATGTGTCAAGGAACAAACCACCATATCAAGAACAGAAGCTTGATCGATCGACCTAGCTATCAAGAAGCTATTGAGGAGACAGGAACATTCTTGATCGATCCACCAGGTGTTGAGAAGGTGTCGAGATTGCGATAAGATAAAAAGCTCGGAAACTCTAAAGATAGCCAAATGTCGAGGAGGTGTCGAGCAAGCTTTTAAAAATAGTTTTTCGAGAAGAAAAAAACACAGATATGAATACAATCAAACATGCAACACAACCAATGATCCAAATACCATATAAACCTCTCAAAATCACCTCTCAACAGCAATTTTAAGCACATGGATCCCAAAAACACACACACACACACTAAACAAGTCTAACCAATTTTATTTTTCAAATACAAGTCAAAACAGTTTAGTGAACATACATTGACACATGTAAAACCTTGTGATGGTCAAATCACATTGTACCTGCACATGTATCAAGAGTAGCAAAGAATATTGCGTGTTGTGTGTGAAAAATATCGCAAGATTGCATGAGTATATACATGTTATGACGATTTGAGATATGAGCAATTCAATTTAACTCACACACAATCATAACTGTTTGATGGGGACTATCACCTTCAAGGTACATCCTAAAACTCCCACATCTCCTAGAAGACACGCTTGCAGTCATATTTAAAGCATTTTTTATCTTTTTGTTTTTTATTTTTCTTTGCATATTTTTTTCTTTTAAGCAAATCATGCATAGGCATATAAGAGATAGAAAAGAAATACCCAATAATAGTAAGCATTTGACATTCCAATTTTTCTATGTCGAAACACATAAATGTCATTAATACTGCACTTTTGTTATGCCGAAGCATACAGGTGTCATATTATGATTGGCAGGCAATAGTGATGAGATGGTTATTTATGCATTTCTCTTAGGATTTTTTAGTCCTTCCCGTCAAAAAGAATGATACGAGTGTTAAGTACAAAAGATAACTTAATCTTACTCATCACAAATAAGAGCCACAAAGCTCACTTGCTTAGTTGTGCATAGAGATGCTTATCTAAGTTACAAGAGATACAAAATTTAGAAAACTTTGTTTCAATAGCCATCCAAGGTACACAAGTACCAATGTACACAAAACGCACACTGTTTTTGTATTTTTCAATTTTTTATTTTTATATGAAAAACAAAACAAAATAGAAACTGAAAAATAACCAAACAAAAACATATTAAACAAAGCTAAGCGTAAAAACTAGACTGACTCAAAACTTGAAAGCAAAACACACAAGTAATGCACACACAAAAAAATAAGAAGAGAGAAAGAGAAAAGTGATAGAATCACTTGGAGACCTTTTCCTTCCACACCCTGGAAGAACCTTTCCTTTGATTAAACCCTTGAACTAGCGATGAGGGGGAAGAATTAAAACCGTTTAAGTTCGAAAGGAACATAAGGGCTTTGAGAAGATCTCTAAGGGGAGCTAAAGAGGATTAAAGTTGATTTTGGCTTCAAGATGCTATCATCCTGTTGCTCTGTTGAGTGGCAAGACACTTATAGCAATTCGGTCGAGTATGACCGGTGACTCCACAATGATGACAGAGATGCTGCTTCTTTTGTTTAGGCTTTTGAGAGTTAGTCTTCTTAACCCTAGGGTTCTTAGCTTCCTTCTTATCTTGCTTAGGGAGTGCTCCTAAGATGGATTTACCTTTGTCTAAGTTCTCACTAGCTAAATCAGTTTTAACATTATTGTTCTCAATTTCAACATTATTGCTAGGAGGAATAAGAACAATAGTACTAGTAGAAGCAGTATTAGAGGAAGAGAAATCATACCCTAAACCTGTTCAATTAGAAGCAAATTTTTGAAGACCGAGCATCTCATCAAGCTTTGCACTTGAAGTCCTCTCCAATTGAGCTCTAACTTGAAACAGCTCAACTTCAAGTTTCTTTGTCTTCTCAGCCAAGAAATTGTTCTCGAACCTCAGTGCTCCAATAGTCTGATTAGCCTCTTCAAATTTTATGGAAAGCTTCTCATGGTTAAGTTCCACATCACTGAGCTTCTTGGTGTTTAGCCTATATAGTTTCTCATGCTTCTTAGAAAGCTTGTACAGTTTCTCATGGGCTGTATGAATGTCATCTTGATCATCCATTTTCTCAAACTTGGATTCCACCAATTCCTCTTCTTCAACCACATCTTTAACAATCCCATCAGTAGGATTAACAGTGGCAATGAAGGCATTCAAGATTCCGTCATCCTCATTGTCGGAATCATTCTTAGGCTCAGTGTCACTCAAGGTAGCAGTAAGTGCTTTGCTCTTCCCAATGCTTTTGAGATAAGTAGGACACTCTTGTTTCATGTGACCAAAGCCTTAACACCCAAAACACTTAGGTCTTGCGAGAACAGTGTATTGACCGCCATCCCTTGCATCCTTCTTCCCTTTGTCTTAGCTCTTGAACTGAGAAAAACTGGATTGCCTACGGTTTTTGTCGAAACCCTTTCCATTGGCATTCTTCATAAACTTCTTGAACTGCTTGGTGATGTACAACTTCATCTTAGAATCTTCATCATCTGAAGACTCATCTGTCTCACTGCTCTTGGCCTTCAGTGCCATGCTCTTGCCTTTACCCGTCTTGCCAATCCATGATAACCCTAGCTCATAGGTCTATAGATTACCAACTAGCTCTGTCAAAGGAATCTTGTCAATATCCTTTAATTCCTCAATTACAATGATCTTGGCATGGAATCTCTTGGGTAGAGATCTGAGCACTTTTCTCACAATCTTGGGTTCAGGAATGGTTTTCCCAAGTTTGAACTCAGAGTTTTCTATGTCCTTGAGCTTGATATAGAACTCATCAAACGACTCATCCTCCTTCATCTTAATCTCTTCAAAGCTTGTAGTGAGTCTCTGTAACTTTGAATCTTTGACAGCCTTGGTTCTCTTATAGGTTGTCTAGGGAATGGTCCAAACCTCCTTAGCAGTTTCAGTTGAGGATATCTTCTTAAACTCCTCATTGGTCACCGCACTGAATAAGGCATTCAACACTCTGCTGTTGAAGTTTGCCGCCTTGATCTTGGCATCATCCCAATCGGCTAGCGCTTCCTTCGGCTTGGTCCAGCCTATCTCAATAGCTTGCCACACTTTCTCATCTAAAGACTGCAAGAAAGCTCTCATGCGTACTTTCTAGTATGCATAGTTAGTGCCATCAAATAAAGGAGATATGATTAAAGACTATCCTTTATCCATGACAAACAAAGGTCAATGGATCAACACAGCAAAGATTAAACCTTAATCAAAGTGCCTGCTCTGATACCACTTGATAAGCCAAAAACGAATTAACCCCTTGTGATGAATTAACCAATTAATTTAACCAAGTGAATTAATTAAGTTAATTAACATGCAAATGCATTGTAGCACAAACAAATCACCAAATAACTAATTATGCAGCGGAAAATAAATAATACGGTGATTTGTTTACGAATAGTGAAAACCTAACGGTAAAAACTCCACCGGGTGATTTTCAGGCTACCACTCCCGAAACTCCACTATTATCACAACAAGTGGTTACAAGTAAAGGAATCCAAAGTACCTTACCAACCTACAGTTGAACCCTTACCCCAATACCCAATTGGACTTGTTCTATAGTGACAGTTCCTCCTTTCGATGCACGACTCCCAAGTACGTGACTAACCAATTGCGCGGATCCTAGTACGCGATTTCAATCACCAACTAAGAAGGTTATTGGCTGCAAAGTTCTTCAGTTCATCCACACGATGAAGATCAAGAAGATGTTTGGTCACAAAACCCTACAAAGCACATACACAGCAACTTCTTCAAGAGAAAGAGATGAACTAAGGTAAGAACTTTGTCTCCGGTCACAATTTGCTTTAACAGAGTTTGCTCAATGCTTGTGCAACTTGTGAACTATTTAACGGCCCTTAAAACAATCATTTTATATGTCTAGGGTTAGGAGAAAATAAGGCCCAAAGACACATCTACGGATCCCAAGAAAAACATATCAGAAATTCTGTTTTTGTAAACCTCGACAGATAGAAGCTGTCGAGCATCTGTCAAGCTAGCTATCAAGCCACGGGGCTGAAACAGCTTCTTAAACCTCGACACATGCTAACTATCGAGCTTTAGCAACTCTGTACTTTCAGCTTGTTTTCTTGGACAAACTTGAAGGCTTCAACACTTGATCTTGAAACATGGTTTCTTGAAGTATTTAAATACATCCTAAATCTACCCAAATACAAGTAAAGTGCGTTTTGTCAAAGGATAAGCTAATTACATAAAATAGTGACATATATTCCTAACAAGTGAATCACATATGTCCTAATAGGAAGGCTTGTTACAAAAATTCAAATGAGTCACTATCGTATGTTTCCACTCCATCTTAACTCAACAATGGAGAAATGTTTCCATGGGCTTGTAAAAATGAGTCACGGAAATGGCATCTTCGCCTTGGGCATCTTAATTTCAATGGGCTTAAAGTAGTATCTACATCAAGCATGGTGCATGGATTGCCTAGTATTGAAAAGCCAGAATATGTATGTGAGGTATGCATTATTGGCAAGCAACAAAGAAGTCCTTTTCCAAGTGGGAGATCATGGAGAGCACCTAAACCATTAGAGCTAGTGCACACGGATATTTGTGGTCCATTTGATCCAGTTTCTATAGGAGGTAACAATTATTTCATCTCCTTTATTGATGATTTCAACTAAAAATTATGGGTTTATTTTATCAAAGAAAATTCTGCAACTTTCACTATATTTAAAAGTTTCAAGGCACATGTTGAAGTGGAAAGTGGTTATAAGATCAAAATACTTGGATCTAACAGAGGTCGTGAGTACACCTCAAATGAATTTCGAGACTATTGTAAGAAAAATGGCATCAAGCAACAATTTACCACTATATACACACCACAACAAAATGGCATTGTAAAGCAGAAAAATTAGACTATCCTTGATATGACAAGAACCATGCTTAAAGAAAAATGTTTGCCAAAGAATTTCTGGGTAGAAGCAGCGGCATGTATAGCCTATTTACTCAATTGATGCACTTCAAAAAATGTTGAGTACTACATGACACCGTAAGAGGCGTGAAATGGCTACAATCCAAATGTGTCACACTTAAGAATTTTAGGGTGTGTTGCATATGCTCAAGTGCCTGAGACTAAAAGAAAGAAGCTGGATGATCATGGGAAGAAGTGCATCTTCATTGGGTATAGTGAGGAGTCGAAAGCTTACAAACTCTACAATCTGCTTACCAACAAAGTAATGGTAAGTAGAGATGTTATTTTCAGTGAAGATGAGTCATGGGGATGGAATGATGACATCATAAGTAACGAGAAGCCACTTGAGTTAGAAAGGCAAGAAGAAGATGTGAATTATAAAGGTTCAAAGAGACCTTCCTCAACACCCCACCACTATGCATCTCCAATAGGCACTTCATCAATCCGAATTTTTTCCTCTCATATTGATTGGTGTTGAAG